>PIJE02007535.1:0-2500 GCA_002895965.2 Coryphaenoides rupestris | reverse complement strand
CGGTCGGTCCATCCAAGTGAGTTGGGTTTTCCGCCGTCTGTTTTCTTCCCACTGTTGTGTACAGTAGCTGGTGGGGATTCCAGCCGGTTGGATGGAAATCCCGGAGTGGAGTTGACACCTTTTTGCCCGGAGACACATTTACGACACGGACAGACACAGACACACACACACACGCACACACACACACACACACACAGACAAACATATCTTGTTCCTTGCTCACCCTTGTAATTTGCTTAGAAATCTCTCTCCGTCTCTCTCTCTCTCTCTCTCTCTCTCTCTCTCTCTCTCTCTCCCAACCCAGCAGTGTGTATGCTTTTGTTTTTTTGTTTTTTGCTTTTTTGTTTGGTCTTGTTTTTTCATTTTACACCCTGGAATTAAATAACAGCCCAGTCACACACACACACACACACACACACACACACACACACACACACACAACACAAAGAAGAAGACGCCTAACAAAGCTATATAAAACCAGGAGAGAGAGAATAGCGAAAAAGACAGAGCGAGAGAGAGGGCGAGAGACATTGGATTGAATCCATCTATTCCCCCGATGTGACTTTTATTTCCTCCTTTTATGTACTTATTGAACACAGCCTTAGGTGTGATATAAGAAGCACTCTCAACACTTTCTCAAAGACGCGCACGCACACACACACTCACACGTGTGTGTGTGTGTGTGTGTGTGTGTGTGTGTGCGTGCACGCCTCGTGCACACGCATATACACAGAAAAACAACAGAAACCAGATAAAGTGTTTTTGTTCACGCTTCACTGGCACTCCTTTCCATTGTGTGTGTGTGTGTGTGTGTGTGTGTGTGTGTGTGTGTGTGTGTGTGTCTGATATCATCGTCTGTCCCCTGGGGTGGACAGGAAGGTGTCGAATCAATGTCTGTATCCCTCGCACCATTAGGGAATCCCATGGATGGTCGAACGACACTGTCTGTGAGAAGGATGGGGAGGAGAGAGAGTGAGGGAGAGGGAGGGGGAGAGAGAGCTAAGGGGAGAGGAGAGAGAGAGAGAGAGAGGGAGCGAGAGGGAGAGACAGAGAGCGAGAGAGAGAGAGCGAGAGAGAGAAGGGGGGAGAGAGAGAGAGAAGGGAGGAGAGAGATAGAGATGGGGGGAGAGAGAGAGAGAAGGGGGGAGAGAGATAGAGATGGGGAGAGCAGATAGAGATGGGGGGGAGAGAGATACGAGATGGGGGAGAGAGATAGAGAAGGGGGAGAGAGAGAGAGAAGGGGGGAGAGAGATAGAGATGGGGGGAGAGATAGAGAAGGGGGGATGAGAGTAGAGATAAGGGGGGAGGAGAGAGAGAGAGATATAAAGGAAAAGAGTGAGTGAGAGAGAGATGAAGAAAATGCAAGGTGGAGAGAGGGAGATTGAGAGAGAGAAGGGGTGAGAGAAGGGGAGAGAGAGGGAGGGAGAGAGATTGAGTTAGAGAAGGGGGTGTAGAGAAAGAGAGAGAGGGAGCGAGAGGGAGAGAGAGAGAGAGATAGCGTGCCAGTGAGAGAGGCGTGGTATGGGACCAGGGGGGATGGGTTGTTGGGGTCAGCGGTAATCAGTTTAGTTGTTACACCGTCAAAAACCTTGACTGGGAATTGCCTTCCTCCGCCCCCCCCACCTCCCCCCCCCCCTCGCTCCTCCCTCACCCCCCCCGCCAAACACCCTGTGGGTCCGTCCGCCTGCTGTTTGATTTTGATTAAGCAGCACCAGCCTCCCTGTGTTAGTGATGTGTGTGTGTGTTGTGTGGTGTTGTGTGTGTGTGTGTTGGTGTGTGTAGTGTGTGTGTGTGTGTTGTGTGTGTGTGTGTGTGTGTGGTGTGTGTGTGTGTGTGTTGGTTGTGGGTGTTGTGTGTGTGTGTGTGTGTGTTACTGATAATTGATAATTATTATACAACACTCAGGGTCAGAGGTGGCAATAGTTCGAATCTTGTAGTCCGATATCGACTGTTCCCCCGGGGCCTGGTCCTGCTGACCCTGAGAAATGATGTTTGTAACGCCCTCCTTCCTCTCTCTCTCCTCTCTCCTTCTCTTCTGTCTCTTCCTCTCTAATATCTGTCTCCTCTCTCTCTCTGTCTCTGTTCTGTTCTCTTCTAATCTGTCATCTCTCATCTCTCTCGCTGTTCCCTCTTCTGTCTTACTCCGTAGATCCTGTCACTCGGTTCTGGGTCTCTCTTTCTCTCTCCCTCTCTCCCTCTCTCTCTCTCACAGTCTCATCCTCTCTCTCCTACCTCTCTCTCTCTTTCTCTGTTCTGTCTCTCTCTATCTGGTGTCTCTTCTCTCTCTGCTCTGTCTTTCTTCTCCTGTCCTCTCTGTGTCTGTCTCTCTCTCTCTCTCCTCTCTCTCTCCTTCTGACCTGTGCCCTCTATCCCATCTCTAAACGATCACCTGTGTAATAAAGTACTCTGTGTGTGTGTGTGTGTTGTGTTAGTGTGTGGTTGTCGTGTGTGTGTGTGTGTGTTGTGGGTGTACTGTGTCCTGGGGGTGAATGTAACTGCT
>PIJE02007534.1:7500-12293 GCA_002895965.2 Coryphaenoides rupestris | reverse complement strand
ACACACACACACACGCACACTACACACACACACTACACCCTGTAACTGCGGCCACCAGCCATGCATCACTGGAGCACGTCTTCATCTCTCTGCTACGCTGGCGCCTTGCTCAGAGGCACGTAGTCCGGACCAGGGATTCAAACTACAGCTCCCCCTTCCTCCATGTTCACACCTCTAATCTATATATTTAAGATAAGATAAGAGAGACGTTTATTAATCCCGAAGGAAGTTCTTGTGCCAGAGGTTGCTCAAAAATAACATATGAATAAAAACAATAGAATACTAAATGTACGCCTAATAGAATAACAATATAGCTCAGATATATTTCATACAACAAGTGTACACACACATCGTGGTCCTGTGGGTTGTTTCAAACCACCTCGTTCAGACACATATTTCTAATGTATGCTTCGTATTTTCTGTTTATGCTTTTTTTATTAGCTTTGTTCGGACCTTTTGCGGATCACTTTCGGAGTGAACGTTGAATTATCGTCGTAAGCGAACTTGAGACCTGCGTTGTGAAACAATAATTCCGTCGCTCGTGAGGTCGTTCACTTCAGACGTTTAGCGTCGGCACACGTTAGCGTTGTGTTGCCGATCTACGGTCGCCTCTGAGTGCTCTGATGTATTCATATTCGCGGGGATATCCATGTCTCTCAGGCCGTTGGTTAATATTGTATGAAGTCTTGGTGACGCCGCTGTCTGCTGTGTAAATTCAAATGTTAGCATTTGAATTTAGCCGCGATCAAATATTAATGCGAACGTCCTAAACACACCCGCTCACAGTGAGTGTGTGTGAGCGAGTCTGTGTGTGTGTGTGTGTGTGTGTGTGGCTGTGTGTCATTTTTATGAAATGAGTTTAAGTGTGCGTGTGTGTGTGTGAGTGTGTTCAACTGTGTGTGTGTGTGTGTGTGTGTGTGTGTGTGTGTGTGTGTGTGTGTGTGTGTGTGTGTGTGTGTGTGTGTGTGTGTGTGTGTGTGTGTGTGTGTGTGTGTGTGCGCGCGTGCTTCGCTTTTGTTCCCCATTGCCGGCAAATGAGCATAAGTGTGTTTGTGTGGCACAATTGCTTGCCCCTGTTTGTGTGTGTGTGTGTGTTGTGTGTGTGTGTGTGTGTGTGTGTGTGCGCATGTGTGTGTGTGTGTGTGTGTAGGTGGGGCCCCCTGCTAGCGGGCCCCTGCGTCCCCCCAGCCCGTCCTTTGTCTCGTGGGTCGTTGGAAACCGAGCGACCGGGGGAGGAGCTAGCTTGACCTTTAACCCCCCTCCCCCCCACCTCTCGCGCTCCCCGCTTTCTCCGTTGCCCCCGACGATTCATATGCACACACACCCCTCCCCCGCCCCCCACCTTTTATTCCACCGGCCGGCTAGCCGCGTCACGTCTCAAGTTCATGTGCCAGGGTCAGGGTCAGGGTCAGGGGTCAGGGGTCGCGGGGGGTCGGTTGGGGACGGGCGCACCAGGCAGCCGGACGGTCTGGACAACAGAAGGAGCAGGAGGGAGGAGGAGGAGGAGGAGGAGGAGGTTGGAGGTCAGGCTTGGACTGCTTTGTTAGGTGGCGGGGGTGTCGGCCTTGGAGAGTGGGTGTCTGCTGGGGGAGGGGGGAGGGGGGGGAGAGAGGGGGGGAGAGAGGGGGGGGTCAGGTGGTCCGTGTGTGCGAGCAGCCATCTTGCTGTCTGTGTGGTTGATGTGTCGAGCTGTGTGTGTGTGTGTGTGTGTGTGTGTGCGTGTGCGTGTGCGCGTGTGCGCGTGTGTGTGTGTGTGTGTGTGAGGCAGGGGCGGGGTCACCGCCGCAGGAAGTGACATCACTGTGGTGCAGGGATCCTCACTGCGGCAACACAAGGAAGTAAGCGTGCAGACGGAGAATGATAATAATAATCATAATCTTTATTTATGGAGCACCTTTCAAATCCACGATTACAAAGTGCTGTACAAGGGCAGCAGAATAGAACAGACAAGTCAAAGAAGGTTAATGAGTTAATTATGACATCAGAACTCAGCGTTTAAAACCTGCAGGATATTTATATTTTCAAGGAAAACTCCTCCTCTCTCCTTCAGGGAGGAGGAGGAGGAGGAGTAACGGATGAAGAATTTCTAGTATTTCCATTGGGATTAATAAAGTTTGATCTAATCTTATCTGTTATGTCGAGGGAGAGAGATTCAAGTGAATCTGAGTCGCTGTTTTAGCTTTCCTTGGAACGACTCACGTTCCCGTGGGAGCTATGGGCAAGAAACGTCTGAAAGTGTCGAAAGGAAAATGATTCATTTATTTATTCACGTGTTTTTAATTGTACTGATGTGCTCATTTATCGCTGTATTCCCTGCGAGGTAACAAGAGTACAGATCTGATGACTACATGGATTAGTGTTATGGATTTAGTTTTAATATAATCATGAACTTGAATTCATCTTCGGGGGGACGATCTGTCGCCGGGATATCAGTAGGCTGTGGTGTGTGTGTGTGTGTGTGTGTGTGTGTGTGTGCTGGGGGGAAGGGAGGGAGAGTGTGAGGGTTTGGGGGTGTTGGGTGAGGGTCGTAGGTCCATGGGGGAGGTGGTGGGGGTGGTCACGGCGGGGGGGCAGGGGACAGAGAGGCGGTGGACTTGACATTTAGAGGCAGAGTGGATTAAACAGTGTGTGTGTGTGTGTGTGTGTGTGTGTGTGTGTGTGTGTGTGTGTGTGTGTGTGTGTGTGTGTGTGTGTGTGTGTGTGTGTGTGTGTGTGTGTGTGTGGTGTGTGGTGTGTGTGGGGTAGTGGTGTGTGTGTGTGCGTGTTTCGTTTTGAACATTTTCATGTTTGGTTTGTGTGTGTGTGGTATTAACACACTCTTGTAAATTGTATGACATCACACACACACACACACACACACACACACACACACTACACACACACACACACAATTATTCATCCAATCACAACACTCGTCCTCCTGGGCGTTGTGAACACATCCCCTCTCCAAACACACACACACACACACACACACATGCGTACACCCACACACACATAATAACACATGCACACTCTCTCTCTCTCTCTCTCTCTCTCTCTCTCTCTCTCTCTCTCTCTCTCTCTCTCTCTCACACACACACCAGCTCCTCATAGCAGGAACATTCCAGAGAGAGTCTGCGTCTCCAAACAGACCAACGGATTCCTTAGAAATGAAAAGCCGCGAAAAATAAATAAATCATATTTTCTTCTTTCATCATTTCACCTTTGACCCCTCGGGCGCGGCTGTTTGTGGCACAGCGGCTCCCGATGATTAGCAGCATCCAGCTGACTGCTGTCTGAAGGTTATCCGCTGAATAGCGTCGATGCTACCGCGCGCGCGCGTCGCCGCTTAGCCACTTATGTCGGCAGTTGGCTAAAGCGGCCCTTCTTCTACAATAATAAAAAAATTATATTAATAATAAAATATAAAGTGCGTACCTGGTCTCGTGTCACGCAACACGGTGCTTAACAACGGTACTTGTGTCTGTACTTCTTATCCAACTCTTAGTCAACCTCGCAACTATGAGCACTTGAAACTCGTTCTATTAACCTCGTAATTATGAATGCTGTAAACCTGCTCTATTCTTATCTTTATGTACCACAGTGATATATTGCTGACTCTCCTTCAACTAATGGACTCTTTGTCAGTCGCTTTGAATAAAAGCGTCTGACAAATGCCCTAAATGTAAATGTAAATGTAAATGTACCTTCAAGGTACCGCGAGTGCTTCTGAGGACGTACGCGTGGTCGCGACGTGACGCCATGTTGTTGTTGTTGTTGTTGTTGTTGTTGTTGTTGACGACGTTGGTCCAAAGCAGTCCGTCCTTCGTGGCTGAACAAAACCCTCCAGTCTTTCATCGCGGTGCCAGGCTTTTAAGAATCTTTTCATTCGGCCGTTTATAGAAGCGTACGCGCGGCTGTGGTCACTTCCCCCCCCGAGGTCCTTGGTCCGCAAACCCGCTCGCTAACCCGCCAACCCGCTACTCCGCGCTGCAAGGTAGCGACGGTTGTTTCTTGATTTGCTGAACATTTGTCGTCCCCGCGATGCACTCGCAATGCATTACAGGAATATTTTAGATGCCCAGCGATGCGAACACTTTGACCTTATAAGCGGAACGTTTCCTCACTCTAGCGTCGCGTTAAGGACGCGTGCGTTGACGGTGTTGACGGTGTTGACGGTGTTGACGTGTTGACGGTGTTGACGGTGTTGACGGTGTTGACGGTGTTGACGGTGTTGACGTTTCCAGGTCAAAGAAATCATTCACTACTTCAGGGAAATTACCGGTCCTCTGGATTCGCTTTTTATTGATTTAATGATTCCTTTGTGACGATGCTGCCCTTGGTACAACTTTCCATACGCAGTCTGTTTTGGAGGAGTGTTGGAAGTATTTAAGATAAGATAAGATAAGACGGAACGTTATTAATCCCGAAGGAAATTCTTGTCCCAGGTTGCATAGCAACACAGTACAATAAAACAATAGAGAAATACACAGAATAACACAAATAACTAACAGATTATTCGTAAATTCTTCAGCTTTTCCTCTTTGGGTTTATTGCATTAATAGCACGCACTTACTAGCATGCAAATACTAGCCAATACAATAAAACATTGAATGTATTTATTGTGCAAGTATGAAATCAATGCTATAAAAAACGCTGTAAAAAGCTTGTTTAGTGTTAACTAGCTCACATCTGCGCTAATTGCACCAGTTCGGCAACGTCCAGGCGTGCAGGAGACATCACCGCGGCGCGGAGCTAGCGGCAGCGCGATGCTATGTGGGCAGTAGCTGGCGTACCTAGCACAACGCTAGTTA
>PIJE02007534.1:0-2500 GCA_002895965.2 Coryphaenoides rupestris | reverse complement strand
ACATATAATATGATATATATACAGTAGAACATATAATATAATATATATACAGTATAACATATAATATGATATATATACAGTATAACATATAATATGATATATATACAGTATAACATATAATATAATATATATACAGTATAACATATAATATGATATATATACAGTATAACATATAATATAATATATATACAGTATAACATATAATATAATATATATACAGTATAACATATAATATGATATATATACAGTATAACATATAATAGCTGAGATAAGAGCAGACGTGCCATTCTGAGTGCATTACCAACATCTAAGAACATACAATAGAATATGTAGACAACACACAGACAGTACCACCCATCAGAGATAGAGAGAAGGTAGAGATAGAGAGGTAGAGATGAGAGAGAAAGAGAGGAGAGAGAGAGAGAGAGAAAGGTAGAGAGAGAGAGAGAGAGAGAGAGAGAGAGAGAGAGAGAGAGAGAGAGAGAGAGAGGAGAGAGAGAGAGAGAGAGAGAGAGAGAGAGAGAGAGGGAGAGAGAGAGAGAGAGAGGAGAGGAGAGAGAGAGAGAGAGGGAGGTAGAGGAGAGAGAGAGAGGGAGGTAGAACAGAGAGAGAGAGGGAGGTAGAGACAGAGAGAGAGAGGGAGGTAGAGGGAGAGAGAGGGAGGTAGAGACAGAGAGAGAGAGGGAGGTAGAGAGAGAGAGAGGGAGGTAGAGACAGAGAGAGAGAGGGAGGTAGAGACAGAGAGAGAGAGGGAGGTAGAGAGGGAGAAGAGAGAGAGAGAGAGAGGGAGGTAGAGAGGTATATATATATATAGAGAGAGAGAGGGAGGTAGAGACAGCGAGAGAGAGGGAGAGAGAGGGAGGTAGAGACAGAGAGAGAGAGGGAGGTAGAGACAGAGAGAGAGAGGGAGAGAGAGGGAGGTAGAGACAGAGAGAGAGAGGGAGGTAGAGACAGAGAGAGAGAGGGAGGTAGAGACAGAGAGAGAGAGGGAGGTAGAGACAGAGAGAGAGAGGGAGGTAGAGAGGTATATATAAGAGAGAGAGAGGGAGGGAGAGGAGAGAGAGGGAGGTAGAGACAGAGAGAGAGAGGGAGGTAGAGAGGTATATATATATAGAGAGAGAGAGGGAGAGAGAGGGAGGTAGAGACAGAGAGAGAGAGGGAGGTAGAGAGGTATATATATATAGAGAGAGAGAGAGGGAGGTAGAGACAGAGAGAGAGAGGGAGGTAGAGACAGAGAGAGAGAGGGAGGTAGAGACAGAGAGAGAGAGGGAGAGAGAGGGAGGTAGAGACAGAGAGAGAGAGGGAGGTAGAGAGGTATATATATATAGAGAGAGAGAGAGGAGGAGAGAGAGAGAGGGAGGTAGAGACAGAGAGAGAGAGGGAGAGGGGAGGAGAGACAGAGAGAGAGAGGGAGGTAGAGACAGAGAGAGAGAGGGAGGTAGAGACAGAGAGAGAGAGGGAGGTAGAGACAGAGAGAGAGAGGGAGGTAGAGACAGAGAGAGAGAGGGAGGTAGAGACAGAGAGAGAGAGAGAGAGAGAGGGAGGTAGAGACAGAGAGAGAGAGGGAGGTAGAGACAGAGAGAGAGAGGGAGGTAGAGACGTAAGAGAGAGAGAGAGAGAGGAGAGAGAGGAGAGAGGTAGAGAGAGAGAGAGAGAGGGAGAGAGAGGGTAGAGACAGAGAGAGAGAGAGGAGGTAGAGACAGAGAGAGAGAGGGAGGTAGAGAGAGGGAGAGAGGGAGGGAGAGAGAGAGAGGGAGGTAGAGACAGAGAGAGAGAGGGAGGTAGAGACAGAGAGAGAGAGGGAGAGAGAGGGAGGTAGAGACAGAGAGAGAGAGGGAGAGAGAGGGAGGTAGAGACAGAGAGAGAGAGGGAGAGAGAGGGAGGGAGAGAGAGGGAGGTAGAGAGAGAGAGAGAGAGGGAGGTAGAGAGAGAGAGAGAGAGGGAGGTAGAGGGAGGTAGAGACAGAGAGAGAGAGAGAGAGGGAGGTAGAGACAGAGAGAGAGAGGGAGGTAGAGACAGAGAGAGAGAGGGAGGGAGAGGGAGGTAGAGACAGAGAGAGAGAGAGGGAGGTAGAGACAGAGAGAGAGGGAGAGAGAGGGAGGTAGAGAGAGAGAGAGAGAGAGAGAGAGAGGGAGGTAGAGACAGAGAGAGAGAGGGAGGTAGAGACAGAGAGAGAGGGAGGTAGAGAGGTATATATATATAGAGAGAGAGAGAGGGAGGTAGAGACGAGAGAGAGGGAGAGAGAGACAGAGAGAGAGAGGGAGAGAGACAGAGAGAGAGGGGGAAGAAGAGGGAGAGAGGAGGTAGAGAGAGGAGAGAGAGAGGGAGGTAGAGACAGAGAGAGAGAGAGAGGTAGAGAGAGAGAGGGAGAGAGAGGGAGGGAGAGACAGAGAGGGAGGTAGAGACAGAGAGAGAGAGGGAGAGAGAGAGGTATATATATATAGAGAGAGAGAGAGAGAGAGAGAGAGAGAGAGAGAGACAGAGAGAGAGAGCGCGAGGT
>PIJE02007531.1:7500-12301 GCA_002895965.2 Coryphaenoides rupestris | reverse complement strand
CAAACACGGTCACGTGTTACCTGGGCAACAAACAACGGTCACGTGTTACCTGGGCAACAAACAACGGTCACGCGTTACCTGGGCAACAAACACAGTCACGTGTTACCTGGGTTACCATTTGGAGTGACGGGTTACCTGGGTTACCATTTGGAGTGACGGGTGTCCTCCAGGGTACACACACAACACCTCACACGTTTGGTTTTAGAGTTTAGTGCCCGATCGATGTGGGGTTACAGGTTCAAACCCTCGCTGTCTCGTGGTGTGAGGGTAAAGTGTAAGTGTTCAAATGAAATAGATTGTTGTATTATTGGGGTTCAAAGAGCAACAGGACCTGAGTAATAATCTATGTGCAAATGAGGCTAAGAATCAGGTCTAGGTCACCATATAGAGGACAACTTGTGAAACATTCGTTCTTTACGCTTGGTCAGCAGAAAGCATTCCCTGCACAAACAAATATTGCGTTCTTTCCCGAGACTATTGGCCATCGGGCGAAAGGTGAGCTAGAGCAGGTGAACAACACTGCAGCCAATATACCATGACATCACAACAAGATGACATCACAACAGGATGACATCACAACAAGATGACATCACAACAAGATGACATCACAACAGGATGACATCACAACAAGATGACATCACAACAAGATGACATCACAACAAGATGACATCACAACAAGATGACATCACAACAAGATGACATCACAACAAGATGACATCACAACAAGATGACATCACAACAAGATGACATCACAACAAGATGACATCACAACAAGATGACATCACAACAAGATGACATCACAACAAGATGACATCACAACCGTCATCATAAAGTCATAAAGAACCTACTCTACTTCTTACTGTAGCACACTAGGCTAGCCTCCTGTACGCCGCTCCACGCTACATCCTCGCTCTCCCTGGGACACGAGACGCGAACGAGGGAGGAGGAGGAGAGTCGAGGAGGGAAGGAGATGCAAGCTGGAGAACTCAAGACGTAGCCAAAGAGAAGCTATTTGGGAGGCAGTTGCGATCCCCATTCGTCCAAATGCTAAAACCTCTCCCGCGGCGATATCACAAAAAGAAAAACAATCTTACTATGTGCTCATCGAGCCGACACTTGCATCCAAAGCGACTTACAGAGACCGCAGACATTTTCGGCTGGGCGTCCAAAACACGCCCCCCCCGCCACGCCCCCCGCTAAACCACTCTCGCCCCTCTCTCATCAATTACCGTGGGACTTGACCATCCAGGCACCCTACGGTACATACAGTAAGTAGTAACCCTGACGTAGTAACACCACCCACCACCCACCACCCCCAGGGGCTGGGCTAGCGTGCCCCTCAGACTCCCCTGCACTGCAGCAGCATCAGCATCAGCATCAGCATCAGCATCAGCAGCAGCAGCAGCAGAGTCAGCTGTCAGCACACACAGCACTGCACCAGAACCAGCAGCAGCAGCACCCACACCGACGCAGGGACACAACGAGGGAAGCAGGGGAACGTTCTTCTAGAGCAGGGGTTTCCGAACCTTCCTTTGGAACCTCCAGTCGAGGACCACCTCCCACCACCTAAAGTGTTTAAAGGCTGCCCACAGCCAGCCTTTAAAATAAATACGCCATTTTGGAACCATAACCCAAATAACCCAATGTTTTCATGTGTATATATTTTTGTCACTGTTCAGAATGGCCCTGGGTTGTGAAGAACATGTGAGAATAGAACTTTTTGACTTTTTGACTTATCAGAAGAATCCACACTCATTCATTCAGGTACATTCATTTATGTACATTCATAAATGATATAGTAAAGTAATGATGCTATCAGAAAGATATTTCATCAGATAAATAATAAACTAAAGCCTCTGTTGAATGACTAGATAGTGTCATAGTCATCGTGTATAATAAGTAGAAGTAGTATGGGTCAACATGGAGCATAGATGCTGAACCCATGGAATAAATATATGTTTGTTTCAAAGAATAGTCCGTATAAGATATCGATCTCTATTAAAAATGGATTCCTAACAAAAGCGTTAAGAGGCCAGTGCATTAAGCGACAGCATCGCGGTCCTGTTACCTGCATTTCGAGGACTGATTATTATTTGATGTTGCCCGTAATACCGGGTAACGGAAATCCAGCCACAAACCAGCGGGTCACGTGTCGTTTGAACTTCAGTAACCTCATCGGACGTTGCCATGGCGCCAGACACAGACAGATCCCACACACAGATCCCCAAACATTCGATATTGTAAATATTCAGATTCTGATCCGTCCAGTTCGTGTTGTCTGTGTTATTCTTTTGCACATTCCGCGGAGAATTGCGACTTTTCATTTCACTGCACATCCTTCTGCATTATCTCCCCGCAATTAGGAGACCCAGCTACGTTCGACCCAACAGGAAGCATTTAAAAACCGCTCAGTGCTCATCCTGTGCTCCTCCTCCCAATGAAGCCGCTAACAACAGGTTCTGGTTCTTGTCTGCACCGGCTGGCTGTCTCCAGGGTGGAGGAGGAGGACCCACAGAGAGGGCTTCACCTGGATGATGCCACCACGTCTACACGATTAAACAGGTGGTGGTGGTGGTGGTGTTGGTGTTGATGGTGTACTGTAAGTGGAGGGGTGAGTGGAGAATGAGGTAGGTGGTGGTGGTGGTGGTGGTGGTGTTGGTGGAGGAGGAGGTGGTGGTGGCCGAGGTCGTGGTGGTGATGGTGGTAGCGATGGTGGGGATGATGGTGGTGATGGCGTTCGTGGGTGGATACGGGTGGAGAGGGTGGAGATGGGGGAGGGTGGCAGTGATCATTTGGGGTGGCGGTGGTGGTGGTGAAGATGGAGGTGGTGTAACCGTGGGGTGTTGGTAGTAGTAGTAGTAGGGTAGTGGTGTTAGTGGTGGTTGTGGTGTGGTGTAGGTGGTGGTGGTGTGATGGTGGTGGAGGTGGTGGTGGAGGAGGTGGGTGGTGGGAGGTGGTGTGGTTGGTGGTGGGGTGGATGGTGGTGATGGTGTGGTGGTCGAGGAGAGGTGGTGGTGGTGGAAATGGAGGTGGAGGTGGACGTGGTGGTGGTGGAGGTGGTGGAGGTGTAGGAGAGGTGGAGGGGGATCTCACCTCCCAGAAGCTGTCTGTGCGTCCGTCCTCCTGGCTGGCCGTGTCATCGTAGCCTCCAGACATGGTGCCCCCTGGTGGATGGAAGACGAGGTGGCGTGCAGGCGGTGGCTGGCGGTCGCTGACTCCTCCCTCTCCTCACACACTGGAGGGACAACACAGAGCAGACCGGAGGGTGAGACGGGTGAGACGGGTGAGACGGGTGCGAGGGGAGACAGGCGCTTGCGTCGCTGCACTTGAGTAAAGATTGATTCGTTACAAGATCACTATCTGGATATTGGGTGCAGGCTTAATTTAAATAGAAATCTGCCGTTTTAATAATACATTTGAAGAGTGCAACAAACAAAGGCATAGATATCCCCAAAGCAGTTTATTGTAATGAATACCGGCCATTTGGAAAGAAAATCATTGAATATAATAGTTTTTCTCTTTTTTGCTAACCCTACAACTGTTTTATTACTCACTATGCCAAACCTACGCATTTAAAACAAAACAAAACCAGATAACGGTTGCTCGCGGTCCTGTGAAAATCACACTATAACATTACAAGTGTATAGTCTAGCATTATCATGAATAGATGAAAACAAATAACACAACACCAACATGTGCACACATTACATTAGATTATAGTCAACTTTATTGTCATTGGGACAAATCCACGCACTCGACAACACAATTCTGATTAGCGAGTACAAAATAGTACATAAGTTGCAGGATTATGTAGATGGTGGTTATAAAGTGGACATGGATACACGGATTGCATTGATATACAGTAAAGCGCTTTTATCCAAAGTGCTTTACAGTATTGCCTCACATTCACCATTCATACACCGACGGCGGTGTCAACCATGCAAGGTAACAACCAACACGTCAGGAGCAATTAGGGTTAGGTGGTGTCTTGCTCAGGGTATCGAACCAGCAACCTTCTAGTTGTCAGACAACTACTACTATGACTCCATTCCACTACAAACCATTTATGTAACACGCTGCACGGAGCTCAAACGACAGTGTATTGTAACCCCCAAGGGCTTTGGTCATTTTATGACCCTGCCTTGATGAGCGGCCATTAATGTACACGCCCTGACCTCCGTATATCTCCAGATATACGGAGATATACCTCCGTATATCTATTGGTCACGTGACCTCACACTCTTAAATGATTAGCAGGAGTGTGTCTGGGGATGACACACAAATACACACACACGTACACACACACACACACACACACACACACACCCCACAAGCATGTACACATACAAGAATACACACGGATACAGACTTTCCTTTTTCGAACATGGCAGTGCAGCGACTGGCTGGCTGGGTGTCTGTCTGACTGTCTGACTGGCTGGCTAACTGGCTGACTGGCTGACTGTCTGACTGGCTGTCTGACTGACTAGCTGACTGGCTGTCTGACTGACTGGCTGGCTGATTGGCTGGCTGGCTGATTGACTGGCTGTCTGACTGGCTGGTCTGACTGACTAGCTGGCTGCTCTGACTGCTGACTGACTGGCTGGCTGATTGGCTGGCTGTCTGACTGGCTGTCTGACTGACTGGCTGGCTGATTGACTGGCTGTCTGACTGACTGGCTGGCTGGCTGGCTGCTGTGGGTCATGGTGACAGAACAGCACATTAGCAATCAGCCCTCTCTGCTTCAGTCATCGGTGGCTCTGCTGAACACATCGTTCCCATCGACGAGCTCGTTTGTTTGTTT
>PIJE02007531.1:0-2500 GCA_002895965.2 Coryphaenoides rupestris | reverse complement strand
TAAAATGTCAGCTATAGGCCTATTGCTAAAAATCAACCGCAGAGCGCAGGGCACGGCAATATTGTTCAGATTCACATTTAGACATTTACAGCGGACATCTTTGTCCAAAGCGATTTACAATAGCCTACGTATATGTGTCAGAGGGGAGTGAACAGCATGACGGTAGATTCGAAGTGAACAGTTTCAGTTTCAAGCTCTCATAATTGCTAGGTTAATAGAACCAGACTCAAGGCCTCATAGACCCCTTGCAGAGTTAACCCCATGCTGCTGGGCTAACCTCGCTCTAACTAGTTACTGTTTTATTTAAGTGCCAGGACGTACAAACATACAAGTAAGTGCTGAGGATCCAAGGCATGATGGGACTGAACCCTGGTTAGGGTAAGTGAACCCTGGTTAGGGTAAGTGAACCCTGGTTAGAGTAAGTGAACCCTGGTTAGGGTAAGTGAACCCTGGTTAGGGTAAGTGAACCCTGGTTAGAGTAAGTGAAACATGGTCAGGGTAAGTGAACCCTGGTTAGGGTAAGTGAACCCTGGTTAGGGTAAGTGAACCCTGGTTAGAGTAAGTGAACCCTGGTTAGGGTAAGTGAACCCTGGTTTGGGTAAGTGAACCCTGGTTAGAGTAAGTGAACCATGGTTTGGGTAAGTGAACCCTGGTTAGGGTAAGTTAGCCCTGGTTAGGGTAGATGAACCCTGGTTAGGGTAAGTGGAAGTGTGGGTTACTCCAAACCCAATGTCCACAGCCAATCAGCCCTGACTCCTACCGGATCCTTGGTGACATGCATCTGAATTCACTGTCAGTTGCTTGGGATGAACGCGTCTGCTGAATTGCTAGCAAATAGCAGTCTAATGTGTCGATTCCAATTCATCATTAAGACCTCAATAGACACAGGGATCAATAACAACAACAACAACAACAACATCAGATCGGCTATTGGAAAATTCTGGGTGGAGGCCAAAGTCTCCATTAAGAATCTTTCCATGAGTGCTGCTGATATGAGCTCTGTAGCCACTATCACCACCCACCCGGGGATTAATTAATCACTGTCGTAGTATTTACACAGTTCAAAGGTCACCGCCACCGCCGTCAGATCTCCTTGTGACGGCTCACACGCGACTGTGGTATGTCTGTAGTGTGACCTATGGCAACCCCCCCCCCCCCCCCACCACCACCCCCCGCCCGCCCCCTAATGGGTCGTGACTCGTGACTTGAAAGAATCAAAGACCGAGGAGTCACAGACCCTGCAGCCGTGGGGTCCACACTCCCGGTTATAACGTCTTGTTTCTGCGGTGGTGACTCGGGAACACCACACCAGACAACTAGTGTCTGTGTGTTGTGTGATCAATTGGTCAAATTAGGAACATTGTGCCAGCACTGTATGTACCAGCAATGGGGGGAAGTTTCAAAGAGTGAAATTAAGTGAATGAATAAACGCCAACCACACCTATATGTAACGACACACACACACACACACACACACATAGTCTAAGAGCAAGAGATAGAGAGAGGTAGAGAGGGAAAGATAGAGAAAGAATATACTCACCCTAAGGATAAAACATTTTTCCTGATGTCAATAAAGGCCAGCGGTTTGTGTCCAATGATCGACAAATGAAACGCATCCACACGCTCAGAGCAAACAGAACTCCAGCGAAACATAATGAGCACGCAGCCGAGAAGCTAAAAATATAATTGATATATTATTCATCTAGTTCTCCGAGCAATGCTCACAACATTCCACACATGATTCCATCATAACTTTCAAGTGGTTTGCCATGCAGAATCGTACAGGCCTATAATAAGAAGTATATTAATAAAAACTCATTATTTTCGTTATTTCGTGTTGTGTTGTTTCCTGTGTCCTTATTTCAAAAGAGATAAACCGAAATTCTTCATCAGATTCCAAAAATGTTTTCATTTCACAAGATGATCTGAATTAACTTGAACACTGCTGAAACAAACAACTGACACTTGAAGGACACTAACTAACTAACTCACTCACATCACTACTAACCTAACTAACTAACTCACTAACTAACTACCCTTCTTACTAACTAACTCACTAACTAACTACCCTTCTGACTAAATACCCTTCTAACTAACTAACCATCAACAAACTATCTTAAACTTACCATCTAACTAATAACTAACTTACTAACTAACTAAACTACCCTCTAACTAACTACTACCATCTAACTAACCAACCAACCAAAGACAAACTAACGAGCTAACAACTAACCAACTAGTTTACTACTATATTTAACCTTCTCGTTAACATTAAATAAGATTCCAAGAAGGAATCAACCGGCACGGCAAGACCCATGTTGATTCCTGGTGGATAAAGTAAACGTACACCATAACGTACACAGAAACGTACCACATACACAGAAACAAGCCTGAATGATCCTACTCAGTACTCGTGACTCTGTGCTCCCTTATTACAGACCGATGGGTGGCTGAGTTGAGTGGTTACCGGAACCCTGTCACCCGATCAGTCGCTCTGCCG
>PIJE02007529.1:0-12303 GCA_002895965.2 Coryphaenoides rupestris | reverse complement strand
ACTAGAGAGAGGATCCGACGGACGCCGGTGAAGCTTCCCAGCACTCTATTGTTTAATATATTATCAAACATTAGATTCAGAAGAGCGGTTCGTGTGTGCTTTGCGGCGAAGGTCGGGTAGAGACCCTGGGTGAGCTAGAGAACCTTATCTAAAACCCGTGCTAGTACTACCCTCCCGCCCACTAGCCGAATACACCGAAGACGCAAATACATAGAGACCATTCCATCCGGATCGTTTTATTTGCGTTGTAGGTTTCTTTCGTTTCCATTGGCCCGGGTAATCAATTTGAAACTAATTGCCGTATCGTAATGTGTTTATTAAACGCTTTGTTGTTTGACGCCAATTACGTGTATAAATGCCGCTCTACATCTATGGTGAATAGGAGAGACTGCGGTCACCGGGCGGCCTTCGGGCGCTAGTACGACCCACACAGCCTGGAATAACATAAAAACATTTTTTCGGTTTCTTGTTTTAATATAATCACAGTTGCAATGTTAATATGTGTTAAATTAGTTAGGTGAGCATTTTGGTCAACTAGTCACCTGACGCCCGGCCCCTCCCCTCCCTTTTCTTCGCTGATAAATCAGCTATCGTCTGGTGAGTAGAGGAACACTGCGGTGCACCTCTCTGCGGCCAGCAGCAAACAGCACGACACGAGAACGGTGGACGAGGGAGCACACGCTGCCGACACACAATGAGACGTACTGGACACACACACAGCATGCAGCACGCCACGCTTTACACGGACACACGGAGGCGCTGGACGCCTAGGTTACGCTGACATTCCTCTTCAGGTCACGGGGCTGGGCAGAAGAGGCCTCTTCCTTATCTGCCTACGCGCCAGGTGTTCTGACTTCTCATAGAAAAACATGTATTAGAACAAGTACCCTTACATTTACCCCTATTAAATTACTTATGAGATCTCCTGATAAAAGTTGTAATTCATTCCCACCTACGTGAATTAAGAATAAGGTTTTATATTTCATTATTCATTTAATTATATATTTTAATTGTTTCATTTGGTTTATTTTTATCATTACATTTAATTTCTTCTCTCTTTCCCATGTTAGCCTGCCATGTACCATTTCCTACAATATAAATCCTGACCTCCCCACAGGGCGTGAGGACTTCGAGGTACAGTGCCCTGGATTGATTAGATTATCAATACATGTAATACTAATGAGTTGTGAATCTATGACGTTGTTGCTAACCTTTGCTATGCAGGTTGCCTTGTGCTGGATAGGAAGCCTGCAATAAAAACTAAATCAAGTAATGTGGATTGAATAGATTACAAGTGGTACAGGTCAGATATTGACGAGGAGAAAAGAGTTCAGAGTATTTTGGTTACATCGTAGGGTTCCTAAGCGCGTACTTTGGTCCCCAACATATGCCCTAGGGCTGTACTGTCCAAGCCCGTTAAATATTTCCTTGGCAAACCAACAAGAGCCCGGATCCCAGGGGAGAGCTTAACCATAAAGGACGTGGTCAGAACCCGGGGCTCCGAGCCAGGGTTATGCGTCGAGCCGCCGTACTGAAGGCAAGCGGGTAGACGTTCTATGATAAGGTAGTTAGGGGCCAGGCGAGTCTTCCCCCCCAACGAGACCTTGGTACAACCGTTACTGGATACAGGTCTCACCTTCTGTAGAGAAGGTGTAAAAACGACGGATCTAACACTTTGGCGCCCAACGTGGGGCACGACGAGGAATCGTGGTGCTCTATGACTGAACCCCCGGTGTGAAAAACTGAGCTTGGAAGGCAGAGCGTGCTGAATTACAGAGACGCTAAGACCTGAAACCAAGTTCCACACACATCTGGACAGTGAGACGGACCCGTGGGAGCGTGCAGTAGTTGAGAAGCCTACCCCGCAGCGCCCCGAAACAGGTGAAAGTCTGTGGTCTATTGCAGACACACCTTCGGACACCGCTAGAGAGACGAAGTCCGGGTATTCTACCGCCGAGCTAGAAAAAAGGACGGACGGAGAATAAAGAATAGGAGCCTGATAGTTGGAGATCGCGACGGACTATCGGGTGAGCATAACCAAAACCAGTTCTCTTCCTCTCCCTGTTAGCTCAACGCGCAACGAGCGGCCCAGAGGAAAGAACGACTCGGTATGGCAGATGACAGACAAGCACCACGCGAAGCTCCTGGTGACCTGCCAAGTGAGACTCCCCTCGGAGGGAAGGGCGCACTATCTGGACGAACCCAAACAGAAGGAAAGGAGCCAGAAGGCGCCTACTCAAACCCCGAGATGAGGGAGGCAGAGAAAATTATCCAGAGGGTGGAGATATACATGTATGGGGACACAGTTACAGGAGAGTACCCCTGTGACATCGTGCAGGTGACCCTCCCGGAACAGATAGAGGAAAAAAGGGCTGAGATGCTGGCAGACTTAGAAAGACTGACCCTCGGAAAGGGGAAGAGAAACGTCCCCGTGACCCAGAAAGAACCTGCAAAACCCGGCCGAAAGGAGGTGGCCTATCGGTTTCGAATCTCAAGCTCCAGCGGGGACTCGGGGGATGAGGAGAATAATGAAGACGGGCCAAGCCCGAGGAAGAGGAACCGTGGGGCTGGACCCAGGGGTTTGGGGAGGGGACCCACGGAACTCACCAAAACCCAGCCCCAACCGGAAACCAAGGGGGGAGTAGGAGAGACCCGAAGATCGGTCAGGGGGAGTCCTCCCCTATTAACACCAAGGAGGGAGCCGTCTCCACCGCGACCCTTAGAGAGAGACGCGGAAGAGAACCCTTTCCCCCGGGCCCCTAGAGAGAGCACGTCTACCCCGCGGCTGGCTAGGGCGGGAGACCCTGAGTCCGGGCAGGGGGAAGACGAAGAGGCCATGCCGTCTTTCGGCTCGGAGGCCGAGAAGCGGGTGAAGACGAAGGAGCTGAAGGTGGCCTATCGCCAAGAACCCAAAAAGAGTGTGGAGGTGTATGACATTACGGAGCTGTCGCGAAAACAGGCCCGTGATCCGGGCTATGGCCCCCTGAAGGCGGGAGACGAAAGGGAGGTTTATATGCCAGAGGTGGGACAAAGGAAGTATTTGATCCCGGCGGATTGGAAGGTGAACTGCGATGAGTCATTGGTTATACAAGTAAGCCTAAAGAAAGGGGAATGGGCAAACATCGTTATGATGCCATCGGTGGCTACGTTAATGGGCTTCAAGAGCCTGACCCCCGGCTTCCGGAGCGCTATAGTGCAGGGGGTATATGAGGCTCTGCGTTACAAGTTGAAGCCCATAGCCATACAGGCGGCCGCACGGGGAGCAGCTGGACAGCAAGGATCCTCTGAGGAGGAGTTGGAGGAGGACCTTGAGCCATCAGGTGTACGCCAACGGAGGGATCACCGACCACCAGTGGGACCCAGTCCCTCTCACCCGGAGGGGAGAGAGCTGGCCCCAACGGGTGTGGACCCAGCTGGGAGTGCCCTTCAGGGACTCAAGATATTAACACTAGTGGTGCCACAGCGTGATCCCCAGGAGGACAAAACTAAATACCTGAAACGAATATGGCCAGTGGTAAAGGATAACACCAGCTGCACCGAGGCAGCCAAGCGGCTGTGGCTAGGAAACGTTACAGGGGAGGCAGTCGACTGCCAGGACTCCGCCCAAGCTCACTACGACCGAATGGTAGTCACCGTCGAGGTAGATGAGGAGGAAGAGTTGGTCCAGCAGAGTAAGGAAGCGTTGGATCAGGGCCAATCTCTGGCCTCAATATGGCACCAAATAAAACACCGAATAGCCACCAAACGAGTACTTCCGGTGCTGAAAAGAGTCGTGCAGGATAGACGAAACTCCCTGGGTTTCCTCTGTATGTCGGCTGACGATACGACTCAGAAAGAGATAGATAGAGCCATCAAGAAATGGGACGTAGGGGAACATCTGTTTAAGGAGAAAAGAGCGAAAGGCGGACAGCCAGCCGGTCAGCGCAGGAGGAAAGGACGTCCTCGACAAGACTACCCCCCGGCCTGCGCGCCGGAGCACCTTCCCTACCACCAACTCGTCAGAGCTAGCGGGGACAACAACAAGGTCCAGGAGAAAGGCAGAGACCACCGGATCAGCGTCGTCTGCCACCATATCAGCAGGGCCGATATTTAGAGCGATCCTTTCAGCAGGATCGACGCCAGGAGCGACCAGTCGTTCATCCACCCAGATCTGGCCAGCTGACTGTACCACGTCGAGGGCAGGAAGGACAAGGGGGGGCCCGTAGGACCTCCTACCTGCCCCAGGAAGAGTACGATAAACTAGACAAAGCAGGAAGGGACGCGCTCCGGGCCGAAAGAAACCAGGCCAACGGAGGCCTGAGGAAATGATGGAAGGGAAGGCGCGGGTTGTCATTGACGGGGCCTACTGGAAGGGGAACAATATCTACACAGATGTGGATGGGAGACCCTACCTAGTGGACACCGGAGCTGAGGTGTCAATGACACGCAAAAGCCTTCAAGCTATCGGAGACCTCAGAGTACAGTTTGCGAATGGTGAGACCGATATCATGTCGTACGGAGTATGGAAAGGAGTGGTATGGTTATTGGGACCGAATGATCTGGTAGCCATCAGGGATCTGGAGGAATTGAGGAAACCAAGGAACCAAAGGAGACCAGTGGGGAAGAGACTGGGGGTGTTGCAAGCCAGATTAATCAAGCTGGGGTGGGTGCCGGAAGAGACCAACAGGACATGGTATAAACCAGTGGACGTTCCGGCAGTAATGGAAGAGAGGGTTAGGGAAAGTGATTTCTCAAAGGGAGGGAAACAAAGACTGCGGCAGATAATAACCGCGGCACAGGTGGCCTGGTTCAAGAACGACTGTGGGGAGCTACCCCCTAAATATACACATACAATCACCGGAGGGGTGCATCCAGCGGTTCGACAGTACCCGTTGAACCCAGAGGCAATAACAGAAATGGATCAGATAGTAAAGGAACTGACCAAGCTAGAGGTAATCAGGGAAGAGCCAAACCCTATCACCAACAGCCCAATCCAGGCCGTAAGGAAGCCGGACTCGGCTGGGGGGGGGGCTGGAGGCCCGTGATCAACTTCAAGGCGCTGAACCGAAGGACCATTTTGAATAAAGCTAGCCTAATTAACCCGCAGGGCACCCTAAAGACACTACAGGTAAAGAAGTACAAATCCTGCATTGATTTGGCGAATGGGTTTTTTTCTCTGCACTTGGCGAGACAATCGCAGGGGAAAACGGCCTTTACACACAAAGGAAAAGCCTATGTGTGGCAGAGGCTACCGCAGGGGTACAAGAACTCCCTGAATGTATTTCAGTCGGCCGTAATGGACGTGTTAGACGGTCTTGGCGCAACAGTCTACATCGATGACGTGTACATAGCGGATGACACAGAGGAAGAGCATTTACGGCGACTGGAGGCGGTGGTGGAAAGGATCTCGGGGGCAGGGTTGAAGCTAAACCTGAAGAAATGCCAATTTGGGCAGTTTCAAGTAAACTATCGGGGATTTCAAGTTTCCACAGACTTGGGGCTATCGGATGGGTACCGAGGGAAAATCGAGCGGATCACCCCACCAACCTCAGTGAGGGAATTACAGCAAATACTGGGGCTATGCAACTATGTACGAGACCACGTGCCAGGCTACCAGAAGCAGGCCAGGCCACTCTATGCGCTATTGAGGAAAACGGAGGAAACAAGGTTTGCTTGGTTGGCGACGGATCAGAGTAGGCTGGAGGACCTGCAGAAAGCTATCACCCAGGCGGTACGGTTACAGCCCAGGGATCACACCACCCGACTGGTGGCAGTGGTCAGTATCGAGGAGAACGATGCCGTGGTGGCTGTCAGTAACGAGGGGAAGCAGCTGATAACCTTGTGGAGTTACACTTTAACCACGGTTGAACAAAAGTACCCAGTGGAGGAAAAAGAACTAGCCGTAGTCGCTAGATATTGGAGCGCCCTGAAGGACCTGGCGCAAGGGCAGCAAATTCAGATAATCACTCAGAGCCAAGTGCACCGGTATCTCAGAAAAGGAACGGTGGAGAGTACTAAAGCCACCAACACCAGGTGGGGAAGATGGGAGGACATTCTGTTAGATCCCGACCTGGAGATCGGGGCAGCCCAACCAATTGGTGGGAGGACCACCGGGAGGGGCCCTATTATAGAACCTGGATATGAATGGACCCTCTATATGGACGGGTCCAGGAAAGGCCAGGATCACACCACCTATTGGGGATTCATACTCAAGCAGGGCGAGGAGGAACGCCACAGACAGAGAGGAAGAACAACGGCAGTGCGTAAGCAGGAGAAGTCACCGCTGTTCTCGAAGGGCTCCTGAACTAGAAAAACGACATGTGAAAAAAACAAGGATAATCACGGACAGCCATTATTGCGCACAAGCCCTGGAAGAGGACCCTCTCAATCTGGGAGGAAAACGGATTTGAGGGGGCCAGAGGGAAACGAATAGCTCACCAGGATCTATGGATAAAGATAGCTGAGCTAAGACAAACCATAGACCTGTGTGTGGTTCATCAGAGGGCCCACACCAAGGAGGGGGAGCACTGGCAAGGAAACAATGAAGTGGATCGCTATGTCCAACTAAGAAAAATAGTGTTTGTCAATACCGAGGAAGGGGACGAGACACCTCAATGAAGAGTGGTCCCAGAGAAGTCCGTAGAAAGGACAGTCCAGGCCGTCCATGAGGGACTGGGCCATGCTGGAGCTAAACCTACACGGAGGGAATTGGAAAAACAGCGACTCTGTATCACCGAAAATAATGTCCGCCGGGTTGTGAGAGACTGTACCATATGTGGCCAGTACAACGCCGGTTGAAAAAGACAGAGGGTGGACGTGCTCACCATCAAAAGTACGGTTCCATGGGGATCAGTTTGCATGGATGTAGCCGGCCCCATGGGACTCACTGGGAAGAAAGGTGAAAAGTACCACAAGAGTGGTTACCATCAATGGGGTCAGCAGCACGGAGTAGAAAGGATCTACTCTCCACCCTACACCCCTCAGGCTAATGGGGTGGTAGAGCGGGTGATTGGGTTGATTAAACTATGGATAGGGAAGAATGAAAATACAAAGGATTGGAGCGCCAGAATGGTGGAGATCGGGAATCCTTGAATGATCGACATCGCGCGCAGAGATCCTCCCCCTCACATGAGTTGAACCAATGGCCTTTCACCGCAGAAGAAATGGGGAGGAGCCCATACTTGATACCAGTGGTGCCTGGACAGAAGGTCTCATTTCAGGTCGGACAACGCGTCGGGGTGAAAGCAAGGGATCACCCCTCGGGCACCGCGGTTAAGCCGAAATACGAGACACAGGACACGGTGGAGAAAGTACTAGATAGTAATACAGTACTACTACAGAAGAAAGGGATACAAGGAGTGAGTCAGCTGAAACCAATTCAAGACTGAGGAAGACCAGGAACCTAGATGGCTAGCAATACGAATCTACCACCCTACATCCGACTAGCCAAGGTGTATGGGGCGGTTATCCTTCGAAGAAGCATAGATCAGCTCTGGGCAGGCAGAGCACTTTCACAGTTAGCCAATGCGAAAAATGGCTATCAGTCAAGTAACACGGAGCCGTTCACCTGGAAGGAAGTGGAGAGTGAATGTGTTCTCTGTAGCAGACCCACGCCACTGTCATCCAATCCAGAGGACCAGGGAAAAAGAGACCCAAACAATTCAAAGGAAGAGAAAGAAGAAATGGAATGACATGAATGAAACGTACCCCTCCTCCGGCTGGAGGAGGAGCACTTCTGAACCACTGGCTGGAGGAGGCGTCCCATTAGCACCCGCCCCTATCGAGAGGCGGAGTAACCAAGAAGGAAAGCCTCGAGCAAGGACACTCGAGTCAGATGCAGCCAGTACTTTTGAGTACACACTTTCTAATTTGTAATTTTTTTTTTTTTCCTTTCCTTTCTCCACACCTTACTGTATTCTTTATTAGTGTTATTATTATTATTTTGCCTTCATTTTTATTTTTGTCTTCCAAAAACCATGGGAAGGGTTTTTTTTTTATTCAGAATAATCAGGTGGTTACATAAATTGGTTAAGTGATTTATCATTAAGTATGTTTTCATCAAGTGATTTATCATTAAGTAGGTTTTATCATTAAGTAGGTTTTCATTAAGTAGGTTTTATCATTAAGTAGGTTTTACTAAGTATGGGTGTATTATGTATGGATGGTGTTCTAAGCCACCAGGGGGAGGCACCTAAGTTTCAGAGGTTGTTGTACTACCCAGACAACACCAGAGAGAGGCACCAATAGCGGTGCAGGTACGGTTGAACTCAGGGCCATCTGAAGTCCATAAAGGTAAATATTGATGCATCTTCCCTGGAACGAGAGGAGGACACCCACATTATTATTATTATTATTATTATATCCTACGCTTATCCCTGCTAATGCTTTTTTGCTGCCGCTAAAACAAGTGAAGTGATGAACCTTTTTCAAATTGTAACCCTAACCCTAACCCTCACCAGAAGCCAGCCGGGGTGCACCCTTGGCACCGGTTGGCCTGACTAAACCTACCAGACACCCCTTCTACACCATGAAGGTTCCTTGAAGGGATTTTCGGACCCCGTTGATATCAAGGAGGGGGTGTCGAGAACGGTTGATTCACCGGTGCCCGAAAAGCCATGTGATAGTAGGAGAATGAAGGGTGATGTGGGGTTATTGTACATGTTCAGAATTATCATGATGTTGCATGATGATAAGTTTATCATATGCATTTAATGAGATGTTACGGTTCAATAATTGAGAAACATTATGGGTTCATTATGTGTGTATTACCATGTGTATAGTCATTGGGTATAGAATGCCAAGTATATCATATGTCTGGATAAGCACTCAGTCTCAAAGGTTGGCCAAAGGTTGTAGTTCTCCCCTGAAACCACCAGGGAGGCTCTAAAGTTCTAAGAGAAGCTTATAAAAGGGGCAACAAGTGAATGTGCATTGGGAGACAAAGACAGACGGACAGAGAGAGAGAGAGAGACAGAGAGAGAGAGTCATCAGAGATCCATCAGAGCCCCCTAGAGACCAGGAGAAGGTCTCTAGGGGGACTATGAAGAAAACGAAGCGCAAGACATTTTTTTCTTGTTATGTCTTAGGACTCGGCAAGATAGAACTTAGTCAGTTGCGGCGAGTGAACACTTAGGCTATTTTTCCAGTTTAGTTTTACGCTATCTCTCCAGTTTAGGTTTAGGCATTGTTTTTGACGGTCTGACCGTGAAGCTTCCCAGCCTTATTTTAATAATATTATCAAATTAGATTAGAGGCGTTCGTTTGTGCTTTCGGCGAAGGGGGTATAGACCCTGGGTGAGTAGAGAACCTTATCTAAACCCGCGCACTACCCTCCCCCCACTAGCCGAATACACCGAGACGGCAATACGATAGAGACCCATCCCGGTCGTTTTATTTGGTTTAGTTTTTTCCTTTTCCATTTGCCCGGGTATCAATTTAATCCTATCTAATGTTTTATAACCTTGTTTGTACGCCAATTCTTATAAATCCGCTATCGTCTGGTGATAAGAACCGCGTCACAGGTGCGGCCCTCGGGCCTAGTACGACCCACGCAGCCTGAATAACCTACAAATGTTTAGTTCAGGTTTTCCTTGTTTTGAGTACTCACAGTATCAATCGAATTAGTGTTAATGTTATTATAACATTCTTATCAGTTTCTCGCTACACCGTTGCTTATAAATAGCGTAAAGTCCGGCAATATTAACTGCGTCACAGGTGCGGCCTAGTTTCACCCGCACAGCCTGAATAACCTAACAATGTTTTAATTCGGTTTTTCCTTGTTTTCATTACTCATAGTATCAGTTTACTAATGTTTAATATTAGTTATAGCATTTTGGTCAACTTGTCACGATGCCTTTGTATAAATCCGCTATCGTCTGGTGATAAGAATTGCGTCACAGGTGCGGCCTTCGGGCCTAGTACGACCCACACAGCCCTGAATAACCTAAAAACATTTTTATTCGGTTTCCTTGTTTTTAATAATCACAGTATCAATTTAATAATGTTTAATATTAGTTATAGCATTTTGGTCAACTAGTCACGACGCCTTTTCGTATAAAGAACTGCGTCACACTCTCCGGCCACACACACACGCACACACGAGACGTGGACACACACACACACGCACACACACACGGACACACAGAGACATTGCTGACATTCCCTTTCTCCGGGGCTGGCAGACAGAGGCCTCTTCCTTATCTCTCCTACCGCCAGGTGTCTGACTTCTATAAAAAACATGTATTAGAGAAGTACCCTACAATTTACCCTATTATAATTACTTATGGATCTCTTAAAAGTTGTATTCATTCCCACCTACTGAAAAGAATAAGTTTTATTTCATTTTCATTTATTTATATTTTTTATTTTTATTTTTATTTGTGGTTTTTATTTTTATCTTATTTATTTCTTCTCTCTTTCCCATGTTGCTCCATGACCATTCCTCAATATAAATCCAGTCCTCCCACCGGGGGAGGACTTCGAGTACAGTGCCCCTGAAGGATTAGAATTATCATACCTGTAATACTGATGAACTGTATTATGACATGTGTTGCTAACCCTTTGCTATGCATTGCGCTGTGACCCTGCTGGAAGCCCTGCAATAAAAACTATCAAGTAATTGATGAATAGATTCAAGTGGACATTCAATTATTGACGAAGGAGAAAAGATTCCAGAGTATTGGTGACATCGTAGGGTTCTAAGCGGTCACTTTGGTCCCCCAACATATCCCTAGGGCTTACTGTCCAAGCCGTTAAATATTTCCTGGCAAACCAACAAGAGCCCGGATCCCAGGGGAGAGCTACCATAAAGGACGTGGTCAGAACCGGGGCTCCGAGCCAGGGTTATGCCTCGAGCCGCCGTACTGAAGCAAGCGGGGTAGACGTTCCATGATAAGGTAGTTAGGGGCCAGGCGAGTCTCCCCCCCACCGAGACCTGTTACAACCGTTACTGGATACAGGTCTCACCTTCTGTAGAGAAGGTTAAAACGACGGATCTAACAGTCCACGTCTCGTGTGTGCGTATGTGTGTGGTGGTGTCCACAGTCTTGTGTGTGTGTGCGGTGTGGTGGGTGTGTCCACCGTCCTCGTGGTGCGTGTCGTGTAGTGTGTCCACGTCTCGGTGTGTGTGTGTGTCCCACGTCATCGTGTGTGTGTGTGTGTGGTGTGTGTCCACAGTCTCGGGTGTGTGTGCGTGGTGTGTGTGTGTTGTGTGTGTGTCCACGTCTCGTGTGTGTGTGTGTGTGTGTGTGTGTGTGTGCGTGTGTGTGTGTGTCCACGTCTCGTGTGTGTGTGTGTGTGTCCACGTCTCGTGTGTGTGTGTGTCCACAGTCTCGTGTTGGTGTGTGTGTGTGTGGTCCGACGTCGTCGTTTGTGTGTGGTGTGTGTGGTGTGCGTGTGGTGTGTGTCCACGTTCTACGTGTGTTGTGTGTTCCACGTTCCCGTGTGTGTGTGGGTCATGTCTCGTGTGTGTGGTGTGTGTGTGGTGTGGTCACGTCTTCGTGTGGTGTGTTGTGTGTACAGTGTGTGTGTCACGTCCCTAAAGTGGTGTGGTGTGGTGGGTCCACGTGCTCGTGTGTGTGTGCGTTGTGGTTGTGTGTGTTGTGGTGTGTCCACGCTCGTGTGTGTGTGTGTGTGTGTGGTGTGGTCGTGTGTGTGTGGTGTCACGTCTCTGTGTGTGTGTGTGTGGTGTGTTGTGGTGTCCACCAACACAGTAAGTGGTGTGTGTGTCCCACCCCTCTCACACCATTTGTGGTGTGACTGTGGTGTGTGTGTGTCCACTGGTCTCGGTGTGTGTGTGTGTGTGGTGCGGTGCGGTGTGTGTGTCACGTCTCGTGGTGTGTGTGTGTGGCGGAGAGTGGACGCAAGTGTTCGTTGATCCAACACAACGATAGTGAAGATTTATCACGAGAACACGGCAAATCGTGACTAGTTGTAACCAAAACAATGCTATACACTAAATGAGAACATTATTAAGAATCTGATCTATGAGTAGGGAAAAACAAGGAAAACCAAGTTAAAAACATTGTCTCGGCTTTTCAGTGCTGTGTGGGTGAAACTAGCCCACCTGTGACAACATGTTGAATATTGCAGGAATATAGCGCTATTTTATAAGCAGACGGTGGTGGAGACCTGATAGATGGGTTATAAATAAACATTCACAGCGATTTCGTTGATATCGTGAGTACTCAGAAACCAAGGAAAACTGAATGTAAACATTTTATGTTCATTCAGGCTGCGTGGGTCGGTATTAGGCCCGATGGCCGCGAGCCGTGTGACGCAGCTTTCCTTATCAACCAGACGAGAGCGGATTATAAGAATTGGCGT
>PIJE02007528.1:0-12303 GCA_002895965.2 Coryphaenoides rupestris | reverse complement strand
GTGCCAACCATGCAAGGTAACAAACCAACACGTCAGAGTAGTTAGGGTTAGGTGGCGTCTTGCTCAGGGGACAACCTCCACACTTAGCTAGGAGGGGGAGGAAGCCGGGATTGAACCAGCAAACCTTCCTGTTGTTGCCAGACAACCGCTTCTTATTACCTCCTGAACTACTTCCAACCACAACATTCCTGTCTTCATTCGGTCATTCCCACAACTTATTAAGCCCAACATGGCCAGGCTCCTTGAGGATATTATGGCCTTTTTGCGTGGACCTCGTACACGCTTAAAGGCTCGGACCACTGTGCCAGTTAGGAGCCCCTAAACTCTGGAACGGTCTCCCAATAAGTTGAGGTCCTTGGACTCTGTGGAACGCTTTTTAAAAAAGCAACTAAAAACCCATTTGTTCAACCACAGGCACCTCAGGTAGCTCGGTGGGTATTTTATGTTAAACCTGATCTTGCTTCCCCTTGTAATTTGATTTGGAGTTCTTTGTTTTTCTTTATATTGGCTTTTAACTTGATTTATTTGTTTTTAACCCGTGAAGCACTTTGGACTGGTGTCTGTGAAAAAGGTGCTATATAAATAAACTTCGCTCGCTTGCTCGTCTTCAGCCCAGACATTATTCTTGCCAAGAGACTCGTTTTTTTTTGTAAGTCTGTAAGTGGATTCTCTGCCCAAAGCTGAGAGAGGTGAGTGAGAGCGGGGGTACAATTTCCCCTTCGATCTATACCCACCGATGCCCAAGAAGCTATACTTACTCTCTGACAATATGTCTTCCATTTACATTTGTACTTGTTGTTTGTAATTGTAATCGCTTTGTACCTTTATTTCTGCACGTCCTTTATGACCCCGTTGCACTCCGAACCGTCCCTGGAAGGAGGAGGGATCCCCCACTCTGAGTTCCTTCTCCAGATTTCTTCCTTGTTAATATAAGGGAGTTGGTTTCTTGCCCTTAGAGGGGCTCTATAGGGCTAAGGGGGGGGGTGTCATTTAATTTACATGGCCCCATAATGAATCATTATGGGCCTGTAAAGCCCTTTGAAGACTGTAAACTGTGATTAAGGATATACCAAATAACCATTGACTTGACTTGACTTGAATAAACAGCAAAAACAATTATGACTCTTCTATATTTGGCCGACTATCAAATATCCAGCGTTCAGGCAAAAGATTTGCAGCCGTTTCCCTCGTGGGGCTAATTGAGTTCTTTTGTTTGATGATAATTGTGGGTGATATCTTATACCTAATTTTAATCGCGGGCCCATTAACTGTTTTATTAGTTGCCTGTTGCGTGAAAGGCAGCACCGACCCCGTCACATACTTAGTACATGAAAGGTTACTTACAGATGATCAGGCACGTGTGCGCACCGCAAGGGAAGGTGCATCAGTTTATTATTTCATCCTGTTTTAGGCGATCGGTCGATCCATCGATTAATTGTTTTTGGCAGTTAACTGAGCTGACTATAGCCAACAGCACTTGTTTCATCAAAGATTAGCTTTAATTTAGCCTCTCGCTTTCAGGTCAGAAAACTCGAGATTTGTTCAAACATTGCAGACGTTCTTTTGCTTTGTGGCTCAGTATTATTTCCTGTTGCTGACATGTCTCATCTCAACTCAATTAAACAATTAAAGGGGACATTATTACGCCACCAGGGTGAGTGTGATTAGCCATTGCAAGCCGTTTCAACCAATTGCCACGTGACTACCGTTTAGTGGGAATCACAAGTGGGAATGTTCCACCTAGATGTATTGATTCAAGATTTCAAGATTCATATTCAAGAAGACTTTTAATTATCCCCGAGGGAACTTATCGTGCAGCATTACAAAGTCAGAAAGAAACACAGGGGATAAATATACACCACACAATATACAGTCTAAGGAGGGACTTTGGCAATTGAAAAAAAACAAAAACAACAAACATGTATCAACAATCGTTTGGCAGTATTGTAGGCTGTCTGCATGGTAAATATTACCAATAACTACAGTATTGTAGGCTGTCTGCATGGTAAATATTACCAATAACTTTTACAGTGAGGTAGAGAAGGTCTTACACTTGGACTTACGTTGTCAGCAGGTGTTGGTGGATTACATTTATAAAGGTGACCAGTGTAAAGTGATAAGTGATAAGTGAAAAGTGATAAATGATAGGAGTGAAAAGTGCAGGATTGCTGGAGTGTGTGGCTGTATTGACCTTAGCATTGTGTACCATTTAGCATGGTATCTGTGTTGACCTTCAGGTCGCTGTGTCTCCCTTGTTGCCTCTCACGCCTAGGTGGATGCATTGTACAGCCTGATGGCAGCCGGATAAAGGAGTTCTTGTGGCGTTTCTGTTGTACATTTGGGTTGGATGAGTCTATTAACTGAAATGTGCTTTTATAATGAGGCAGCATTTTGTGGAGCGGGTGGGAGGAGTGTTGCCCATTGTGCTATGCATCTTGCGCACATTCTCCTCATCCGCCACCACCGCCAGGGAGTCCAGTTGGACCCCCAGGGACCGAGGCCCGCCTTTCCTGACTTGATGCCTACTGATCCTGTTGGCGTCAGCTGACCTCAACCTGCTGCCCCAGCATGCAACCCCATAGAATATCAACACTGGCTCACGAACGGGACTTGGTAGAACATCTTTAGCATGTGTTGCATACGTTGAAGGGAACCTGAGCCTCCTCAGGAAGTAGAGTCTACTCTGCCCATTACTTGTACACGCCTCAGTGTTCTTGTCCCAGTTTTAGTCCTTGTCCAGGTGAAACACCCAGTATTTTTTAGTCCTTAAAACAACTGTCCACGGGCACGCCCTTTATGAAATGGCGGTGGGGGGGATAGTCTTCTTTCCTCTGAAGTTCTATCACAATCTCCTTTGCTTCTTTGGTTGATGTTTGAGCTGCATTTTCGTTTCAGCCCACACCACTCAAACAAATTTTGCTCACCCAGCCCCTATACTCCTCATCCCTACCCCCAGTGATCTGGCGCCAACACATGCAGAATCGTCCGAATACTTCTGCAGGTGACAGGTCTCCGAAGTGGCATCGGAAGTCAGAGGTGTATGCTGTGAACAGGAAGGGTGAAGCACAGGTCCCTGGGGGCCCCTGTGCTTAGCTGACCCCTTGTCCGACACACAAGTCCTTTAGTCGGACAAACTGTGGTCGGGGCTGTCAGGTTAGTCCGTAATCCAGGAGACCAGGGAGGAGGTCCACCCCCATCTTTCGTCAGCTACTTCCCAGCAGGGTCAGGCCGGATGGTGTCTATGCCACTGAGAAGTCAAAGAAGGCATATTCTCAACAGTGCTATCGGGTCTGTCCAGATGGGTGAGGCCGTCGTCGAGCAGGAGGATCGATGGCGTCATCAACACCCATCTTCGGGGGTAGGCGAAACTGTTAGAGGCCAGTTGATGCGGTCACCATGGGCCGAAGACCTTGACAGGGACCAGCCTCTCCAGGGACTTCATCAGATGGGATGCAGCGCCACCGCGTCTGTAGTCGTTGGGGGTCTGGGGGCAACCACCTCTTCGGGACCGGGGACCAGGCAGGATGATCTTCCAACAGCACCGGCACCCTCTCCAGTCAAGGCTCAGGTTGAAGATGTGCTGCAGGACACCCCTCAGTTGGAGGGCACATGTCTTGAGGACCCTCGGACTGACGCCGTAAGGACCAGCGGCCTTCCTGGGGCGGAGTCTGGTCAGCGCCATTCCTCACCTGCTCTGCCGTGAAGGAAAGAGGGTGCGAGGGAGGGGAGAGAGGGTAGGGAGGGGGTGAGGGGAGTGGAGAGGGGGGGGGGGGTAGAGGCAGAGGGGGAGGGGGGGGTGTTGGGGCGAGGAGTTGTGGAGAGGTGGGTGAGGGGGAGGGGGTTGGTGGGGGGGGAGGGGTTGAGGGGAAGTGGAGAGGGGGGGGCGAAGTAGAGGCAGGGGGGGAGGGGGCTGGTGGGGAGGGTGGGGGAAGTGGGGAATGGGAGGGGGTTGGTGGGGGGAGGGGTTAACAAAGCAGGTCCGGAGGTGTGGAGAGGGGTCGTTAAGGCGGAGCCGGGGGAGGGAGCAGCCGGCACCCTTCACATCGAATCGGTTGAAGAACTGTTTCAAACTCGTTGAGCCCGTCTCGGCCACCCTCAGCTGCCTTGGTTTTCCAGCCCTCTTGAAGCCGGTGATGGTCTTCATGCCCACTCCACACGTTCCTTCAGGTTGTTGTGTTGCAGCTTTTTCTCCAGCGCCTTCTGTAGGTGTCTTTTGCCCTTCGGATCACCAGCCTTCAGCTCCTTCGAACCCGCCGGCATTCTTTGGTCTTTGTTCCCCGTCTCTGAAGCCTTCTTCTTCTCATTGAGCAGGGCCTTGATGTCTCTGTGACCCACGGGTTTATTGTTGGGGAAGTATCGTTACAGCCTTTGTGGGGATGTTGTCTTCACAGAAGTTGATGTACTCTTGTTACGGCAGTCCGTGAGACCACGGAGGTCGTCTCCATACTCTTCACAGTACAGCCCCAGTCTGTTGTCTCAAAAGCAGGCCTGCAGAAGCCTCCTCCTTCTCTTTCAGGACCATCTCCTCATTAGTCTTGATGGTTGCAGGCTGCCTCGGACAGAGGGCTTGTACAGGGGTTGGAGGTGGACGATGTGGTTGACACACCGCCGTCGGTGTATGAATGGGTGAATGTGAGGCAATACTGTGAAGTGCTTTGGATAAAAGCGATATATAAAAACGTAATTCATTTGCTGTCAATAGAGAGCTGAAGGGAAATTATTGCTCAAGGCAGCCCGCTACGTACGATCAATTGGGACAAAAGGGAAGCGACTGTAAATCGACCGAACCGCAAACGTTGCCGCGGCGGTCTGAGAGAGGTTAGCGCTGCGCCGTGTGACCCCCGGGGACCTCGGGAGCCAGGGGTCAGCGGCGCTAAGTACATCTAATTGGCATCACGCCGTTCCCTGCCCCGGCCATTTTAATGACCACCGCCGTCTAAAAATGTCCGGTGAAAGAAATGAGTCTGCCATGAATATTTCATGGCAGAAATGCCGGAGTTCAAAGATTAATGGCGTGAGGTGAGAGAGGACATGCTTCACGCCAATTACTCACACTGAGGTTTTTCGGGTTTTCGGGTTTTTCGTTTTAAGGTCAAAAGCTTTTGATGGCTCGGCGCCGCGCGAGACCGACGTGTGGCCGAGCCTTGTTTAAATACGTCGAGATTTCATTACGCAAGCGCGCCGCATTATGGGTACACACACACACAGACACAGACAGACACAGACACACACAGACACACACAGACACACAGACACAGACACACACACACACACACAAAGACACACTGTAAATATGTCCTTAATTCAGGAAACTTTGCGTTTGCGTTGTGTGTTTTCATGATTTTTCTCGTCATTTTGTGTGATATCTACATGTATTTATTTATAACTGTGTTGCTCATTGTAGAACTACATCGAAGGCGTTTTGATGAATTGCAAAGGCCTCTAAATTTAGGCGTCCCCCAACTAGCCTGAGTGTAATTCCAGTGATCATTGATCAACGGTCGAAGAGTTCTTACGCCGGCCAGGAACACTGCAGTCATTTCTCAGAGACTAAAAGTACAGGAACCCAAAATAGAACAGAGCTCATCATGACACAATTCCTGCGGAAAGCCTAAATTATTCAAAGATATATTAATACACTTCACAGGTTGTTTTTTTTTAAGTTTTTCTTTTTAATCATGAATCATGGAGGTATTGGATAGAGAAAGGAAGATTCAGAGGGCAGAACCCATGAGCCCGGGTGAACTCTGCCGTTTGCCGATCTAGTGCGTCTGCGATATCGTCCGGCGCCATTTAGCGACTAACGAAGAGCAAAGTTGAAAGCGACGGTTCGGAGAAGATTAGCGAACCGGAAAACGATTTTCTCTGCCGATTCTCTCGGCGCACGAAAATGTCATCGCTATTTACAAGTGTTGTTTCTTCAACCGACGGCGGTGTGTCAACCATGCAAGGTAACAACCAACACGTCAGGAGCAGTTTGGGTTCGGTGGCGTCTTGCTCAGGGACACCTCCACACTTAGCTAGGAGGGGGAGGAGCCCGGGGATCTAACCAGCAACCTTCCTGTTGTTGCCAGACAACCGCTCTTATACCTCCTGAGCTACTTCCAACCACAACATCGCTGTCTTCATTCGGTCATTCCACACTTATAGAGCCCAACATGGCCAGGCTCCTGAGTATATTAGGGACCTTTTGCGTGGACCTCGTACACGCTTAAAGACTCGGACCACTGTGCCAGTAGGCGGCCCCTAAACTCTGGAACGGTCTCCCGATAAGCTTGAGGTCCTTGGACTCTGCGGACGCTTGTAAAAAGCAACTAAAAACCCATTTGTTCACACAGGCACTCGGGTAGCTTGTGGTATTTTATGTTAAACCTGTCTGCTTCCCCTTGTATATTTGATTTGGAGTTCTTTGTTTTTCTTTATTTGGCTTTAACTGATTTATTTGTTTTTTTTAACCGTGAAGCACTTTGTGACTGGTGTCTGTGAAAGGTGCTATATAAATAAACTTTGCTCGCTTGCTCGTGCTTCAGCCCAGACGTTATTCGTGCCAAGAGACTCGTTTTTTTGTAAGTCTGTAAGTGGATTCTCTGCCCAAAGCTGAGAGTGTGAGTGAGAGTGGGGGTACAATTTCCCCTCGATCTATACCACCGATGCCCAAGAGCTATACTACTCTCTGACAATATGTTCCATTTATCATTTGTACTTTTGTTGTTTGTAATTGTAATGCTTTTGTTACTCTTATTTCTGCACGTCCTTTATGACACCCGTTGCACTCCGAACCGTCCCTGGAAGGAGGAGGGATCCCCCACTCTGAGTTCCTTCTCCAGATTTCTTCCTTGTTAACTAAGGGAGTCGTTTCTTGCCCTTAGAGGGGCTCTATAGGGCTAGGGGGGGGTGGGGGTGTCATGATCACATGGCCCCATAATTATCATATGGACCTGTAAAGCCCTTTGAGACTGTAACTGTGATTAAGGGATATACAATTTAAATCGACTGCTCCTGACGTGTTGGTTGTTACCTTGCATGGTTGACACACCGCCGTCGGTGTATGAATGGGTGAATGTGAGGCAATACTGTGAAGTGCTTTGGATAAAAGCGATGTATAAAAACGTAATTCATTTGCTGTCAATAGAGAGCTGAAGGGAAATTATTGCTCAAGGCAGCCCGCTACGTACGATCAATTGGGACAAAAGGGAAGCGACTGTAAATCGACCGCACCGCAAACGTCGCCGCGGCGGTCTGAGAGAGGTTAGCGCTGCGCCGTGTGACCCCCGGGGACCTCGGGAGCCAGGGGTCAGCGGCGCTAAGTACATCTAATTGGCATCACGCCGTTCCCTGCCCCGGCCATTTTAATGACCACCGCCGTCTAAAAATGTCCGGTGAAAGAAATGAGTCTGCCATGAATATTTCATGGCAGAAATGCCGGAGTTCAAAGATTAATGGCGTGAGGTGAGAGAGGACATGCTTCACGCCAATTACTCACACTGAGGTTTTTCCGGTTTTTCGGGTTTTTCGTTTTAAGGTCAAAAGCTTTTGATGCCTCGGCGCCCGCCGCTGAGACCGACGTGTGCCGAGCCTTGTTTAAATACGTCGAGATTTCATTACGCAAGCGCGCCGCGTAATGGGTACACACACACACAGACACAGACAGACACAGACACACACAGACACACAGACACAGACACACACACACACACACAAAGACACACTGTAAATATGTCCTTAATTCAGGAAACTTTGCGTTTGCGTTGTGTGTTTTCATGATTTTTCTCGTCATTTTGTGTGATATCTACATGTATTTATTTATAACTGTGTTGCTCATTGTAGAACTACATCGAAGGCGTTTTGATGAATTGCAAAGGCCTCTAAATTTAGGCGTCCCCCAACTAGCCTGAGTGTAATTCCAGTGATCATTGATCAACGGTCGAAGAGTTCTTACGCCGGCCAGGAACACTGCAGTCATTTCTCAGAGACTAAAAGTACAGGAACCCAAAATAGAACAGAGCTCATCATGACACAATTCCTGCGGAAAGCCTAAATTATTCAAAGATATATTAATACACTTCACAGGTTTTTTTTTTTAAGTTTTTCTTTTTAATCATGAATCATGGAGGTATTGGATAGAGAAAGGAAGATTCAGAGGGCAGAACCCATGAGCCCAGGTGAACTCTGCCGTTTGCCAATCTAGTGCGTCTGCGATATCGTCCGGCGCCATTTAGCGACTAACGAAGAGCAAAGTTCAAAGCGACGGTTCGGAGAAGATTAGCGAACCGGAAAACGATTTTCTCTGCCGATTCTCTCGGCGCACGAAAATGTCATCGCTATTTACAAGGTTTTTTTTTTCCAACTGCGAGTTGTCAATACGATGCAATTTGCGCCCACATAACATCCAATAAAAAACCCCCCCCCCCCCCCCATTATAGATTGACATTCATGGATCCACGCGGACAAATGTTTTTTCGGGGATTTCATAAGAAAGCTGAAATGACGCGAGTTTAAAGGTGCAGTGTGTTGACTTTAGTGGCATATCGCGGCATATTACGCGCATAATAAAATATGTATAATTCCATGAAAATAACAATTGTTGTGTTTTCGTTTGCTTAAAATGAACCCTTCATATCCACACGGAGAGCGGGTCGTCTTCCGTGGAGGCGGCCATGTTGCGCGGCCATGTTTCTACAGTAGCCCTCAAAGGACAAACATCTCCAGAGACGACACGTCCACATTTTGTATCCTGTATCCCGCTACCACGCGATCGGACCCAAAAGCCTCGAACAACATCGAATTTTAGCATTTGTTGTTAGCGACGGTTTGACGCGACACAACAACTGCACCTTTAAAGACCTCGCATAACATTCGCCCCGATCGTTATCTCTCCATTAGAGGAATAAACAATCCGAAGTTGTTCCGAGGGGACCTGATTGGTTAAAACATCAAATGAAGTGGATCGCTGAAATGACATGTCTGGCCCGCAACGACGGACGCTAAAATTAGACTGCGCCCCCGACGAGCGAGGCTATTAACGCTGATGACAGACGGCGTTTTCAATTCACTAAAAGATACAGCAAATTCACCGGAAGCGATCACACACACACACACACGCACACGCGCACACGCACACACACGCACACGCACACGCACACACACACACACACGCACACGCACACGCAACACACACACACACACACACAAACGTTGAAGCTATGATCTGACTCGACACGGCACCGGACCGCGAGGCCTGATTCAGATCGAATAACATGGACAAACTCAACTCTGACACGGGGCAACGAAAATCTGCATTGTAACCGGATCCGTCTGAATTATTTGTCTTCCTCGATTCACAAAAAGCCGGCTGAAGGACTTGGCACGGCGCGGACGTTTAATATTTGCTTTTAACCCAAACCCTTTTCGGGTGCCAGGTGGTCCAATGACAGCCAAGAGCTGTTAAACGGGCTAAATTATGCAACAGTCGCCATTGGAACTTTCTCCAGGAGAGACTTGTACAGAATATGGGTTCCTGGCAGTGACTTTTTGACGGCATAGGTGGGCGGCAACAAACCGTGGCTGAAGTCGAGGGGTTCGAGACACCAAGGGCCTGCGTGGACGTTGAGTGACGTGGTGGTCGGCTGGGTGCCAAATACAGTAGCCGGCTCTTTGTGAAGATCCCTGAAAGTATTAAGTATTAAGTGTCCGGTCTGGGCATGCGACCGTCAACGGACCACGCGGCGGTGAACAAAATGAAATGGAAACGGGTCGGTTGTTGTTGACAGACTGGAGACGGTTGTTGTTGTCGTCGTCGTCGTCATGATTAAAAAGTCATGCAAGCATCAAGTCTGTTGTTTGCACCAACAAACGGATGAAAAAAGTAGAAAGAGAGACACTGAGGGCTGTGTATGAGAGCGAGAGATGTGTGTGTGTGTGTGTGTGTGTGTGTGAGAGAGAGAGAGCGACAGAGAAAGCGAACTCGTAAGCAGCAGTCTCGGAGTGACGAGAAGATTCCAGGTTTCCATGCTCATCTGCAATTTGTCGGACAAAAGCACCGAATCATAACAGCCTTCCCCCCAAAGTGCTTCTTTTTCCCTCAGAGCTCGTGATCCGGACGCGTTCGACAACTTCATACACCTTTAGTCACGTTTAGACACCTTTAACGCCAATAAACTACAACCGCGAGACGTAGGGCCACATGGATTATCGGCACCCCGCCGTCGGCAACACACACACACACACACACACACACACACACACACACACACACACACACACACACACACACACACACACACACACACACACACACACACACACACACACACACACACACACACACACACACACACACACACACCGGTAGAATATTATTTCACCGGACCCTTCAGCGAGTCAAACGCGCCGGTGCCCAATTACACAGGAGGGGGGGGGGGAGGTGGGTGAGGGGCACCTTGTTCCAATACAATCCGTCTCTTTTAAAAGCAACACCGACCTGACTCATAAGTGAATCACATCTTTGTCACCGTGTGTGTGTCTGTGTGTGTGTGTGTGTGTGTGTGTGTGTGTGTGTGTGTGTGTGTGTGTGTGTGTGTGTCTGTGTGTGTGTGTGTGTGTGTGTGTGTGTGTGTGTGTGTGTGTGTGTGAGCGTGTATCGTTTGTTCAATCAACGTTCGCTTGTGTCCCTGGCGGACGGATATCAGCGGTTATTCATCAGCGGCCCGGCTGCCAGCGGGAGACATCTTGCTGCTCGTTATCAGACTGGATGGAGGGCGGAGGGGTGGAGGGGTGGAGGGTGGAGGGTGGAGGGTGGAGGGCGAAGGGGCAGAGCGGTGGAGGGTGGAGGGGCTAAGGGCCCTGGATCATGGCAGCAGATCCATCTCAGAGTCCTGCTCCTCCTGGAGGGGGGGGGGGGGGGGGGGGGGGGGGGGGGGGGAGAGCGAGGGAGCTGTCCTTTAACAGAGAGCCAGATAGAGAGACACAGAGAGAGAGACACAGAGAGAGACAGAAAGAGAGACAGGGAAAGACACAGAGAGAGAGACAGGGAGAGAGAGAGACAGAGAGAGATAGGGAGAGAGACACACAGAGAGAGACAGACAGAAAGAGAGACAGGGAGAGACACAGAGAGAGAGATAGGGAGAGAGGCAGAGAGGGAGAGAGAGAAAGAGACAGAGATAGAGATTGAGAGAGACCCACACTCAGAGAGACAGAGGGAGAGACAGAGACAGAGAAAGAGAAAAAGTCAAAGAGAGACAGAGACTGACAGACAGATGGAGAGAGCGAGCGAGAGAGACTGGGAGAGGGAGAGAGTGACAGACAGACAGAGAAAGGTAAAATGACACGGAGACAGAGACGGAGAGAGAGAGACAGAGAAAGAGAGAGAGAGGGAGAGAGGGAGACACAGAGCGAGACGCCGAGACAGCGACAGATGGATGACACTGACGTAAGCCCGGGGCAGGGGGGGGGGGGGGGGGGGCGGGGGGGGGGGGGGGGGGGGTGAAGGACACGGTATGTCTTACAAAAAAAGAAAGAGAGACAAGCGAGAAAGGAGACAGAAAAGGAGACAGAAAAATTCAAGCGCTATGAGAAAGACGGACAGGACAGAAAGCGTTCCAAGTTCAGAAGGCTGACGCTGTCGAGAGGCGGGGCTGGGTGGGAGGGGTGGGGGTTCGGCGGGGTCTTGGGGTCAGGGTGGTTAGGGGTCAGGGGTCAGGGGTACGGGGGGTGATCACTCCGCCCCCCCCACCCATTGCCATCTCTGTGGGGGGGGCGAGTGAGCGTGTTACTTTTCTCTCTTCATCGTACGACAACATACTTTGCTTGCCAGTTGCTTAGCAACAAAAACATGGGAGAAAAAAAAAGAAAAGAAAACAAGTATGTGGAAAAAAAAGAAAGAAAGAAAGAACAGGAAAATAACGAACGTCGACCTGATTTAAATAGCATCATATATACACCATGCACACCGGATGTTGCCTTCTGACATTATTGGGGCAGGCGGCTTGACAGGAGGGGTAGCGAGGTGCACACAGGTGAGTGTGTGTGTAGTCAGGAAGCTCACAGGCAAGAAATACTGAAGGAGAGAGAGAGAGAGAGAGAAAAAAGCGATGGAGGAGAGGAAGAGTAAAGTGCGGTGATTCAAATTGAGGAGTTCTCTCTTAACTCTCTACTCTCTCTCCTCTCTCTCCTCCTCTCTCTCTCCTCTCCTCTCTCTCCTCTCTCTCCTCTCTCTCTCTCTCTCTCTTCCTCCTCCTCCTCTCCTCTCCTCCTCTCTCTCTCCTCTCCTCCTCTGCTCTCTCTCTCTCTCTCTCTCTCTCTCTC
>PIJE02007527.1:0-12304 GCA_002895965.2 Coryphaenoides rupestris | reverse complement strand
CAGAAGCCAATTCTCATAGAAAGCACGAGCTCTATTACACCATGACGATTGTGTTGCTCTTTATAACAGACGAGAAAACAAACTGCTATAATGCTAAAATGAGGTACATCTACAAAAAGAGTCAGCTTTGTCCAGCTTCTTCCGAATGAGACTAATGAGTTTTAATATTCTTTATATCATGTGCAAAACTTCCTCTTACCATTTTATTAATACCCTTTTATTACACTTCAATTATTGCCAAATGGTTTTTGCTGACTGAATATCTTATCTTACCTATATTTGTATACTTCTCCTAGGACTTACTGTAAATGTGTAAATCTGTTATATTATTTTTTATTATTCTACTGTTTATTTCTCTATTGTTTTATTCTATTGCTATGCAACCTGGCACAAGAATTTCCTTCGGGATCAATAAAGTTCTATTTTATCTTATCTTATCTTATTTCAGGGTATAACGGCGGTACCCCTTTAACAATTCAACCCTTCAGTGTGTATGGGTTTTCCACTGATCTTGATGTAAATGTGTTAATATCTGTGCTGCCTGGTCGTCAGGTGAAGCCGCCTATGAGCCACCCGAGGACGTCCCTTGGAGGATGGACACCTGGTACATACATATAGGTACACACATATAGGTACACACGTGATGGAGTTGGCGCAATATCTGTGACAGGGACGTGCGGTCAGGGGAGGCAGGGGAGGCAGAGCCTCACCTGTCATACTCCAATGAAAATAGCTGTTACGAAAAGTAAAAAATAAAATAATATAAAATAAATATTAAGATTTTTCGACTGATCTGTGTTATAAATATAATTTCTGTATGATTTCAATAATTTTTTAGAGTCAAAATCGCCAAATTTGCGGAGCTCCGCTGCAAATACAGGGAGAGACGAGAGGCGAGGCAGCGACGAGCTCAGCCTCCCCTCTGATTGCGCAACCCCTCAGAAACTGGATGGAGCGCGGGCAAGAAGCGCGTGCCTGTTACTATCTCTAGTTTCTGTATGTCGCCAATGTTTGTAGACCTTCATTACATGTCCTCGCCTTCCATAGTCCATTGCAGGTCACTTATTTCACGTACAGTATGTGTATCAAAGATATTTAGGCTCGCTGGTCTCGTCATAGAACTGCAATGAAAAAGCACCAGGGGAGGAGCTATCACATCTGCCTCACTGAGGGGGGCGTGTCTTCAGCCCACGTAAATCTGGCTTTGATCGTAGCCAGTGCCTTTTTCATTTGTGTTGAATGAGTATGAATAGCGGAACTGCACCCGCCTATAAAACGTGAATCGAATACGTACCTGTATGCGTGTGTTGTAAAGAATGCTGATATGAAATATGAAACATACGGTCGCCTAACCAGTAGTCATTGTGCAACCTGCCAATTGAATGGTGAATTTAAGCTACCTCTATCGGGTTCATATGTGTGTAAATCTGTCTCTGATACTAGCCAGTGCCTCCCCAGCCATTGACCTCAACGCACGTCACTGGTACACACATATAGGTACATACATATAGGTGCATACACATAGGTGCACACATATAGGTGCACGCATATAGGTACACATAGGTGCACACACATAGGTACACACATACATACAGTTGTGTTCAAAATAACAGCAGTCCAACATCACTAATCAGAGCAATCACTGTTTTTGGTAGAAATTATATTTCTACATGGCAAATAATTTACTAGTAGGTGTAGTAGAGTAATAGAAAACCAACAGACCCAACAGTCATGACAAGCATGCTGCTGATTCTGTGTAATTGAATCGTTAATTGAAAGGGGCGTGTTCAAAATAATAGCAGTGTGGAGTTCAATGACTGAGGTCGTGCATTTTGTGAAAAAACAGGTGTCAAACAGGTGGCCCTTATTTAAGGACAAAGGCAGCAAATGTTGTACATGCTGGTTATAGTGCATTTCTCTCTGAAAATCTGAGTAAAATGGGTCGTTCCAGACATTGTTCAGAAGAACAGCGTATTTTGAAAAGTTGATTGGAGAGGGGAAAACATATACAGAAGTGCAGAAAATGATAGGCTGCTCAGCTGAAATGATCTCAAATGCTTTAAAATGGCAACCAAAACCAGAAAGACGTGGAAGAAAACGGAAAACTACCATTCGAATGGATCGAAGAAAAGCCAAAATGGCTAAGACTCAGCCAATGATCAGCTCCAGGATGATCAAAGAAAGTCTAAAGTTACCTGTGAGTACTGTCACAATTAGAAGACGCCTATGTGAAGCCAATCTATCGGCAAGAAGCCCCCGCAAAGTCCCATTGTTGAAAAAACGACATGTGCAGAAGAGGTAAAAATTTGCCAAAGAAAACATTGACTGGCCTAAAGAGAAATGGCGCAACATTTTTTGGACTGATGAAAGCAAGATTGTTCTTTTTGGGTCTAGGGCCGCAGACAGTTTTGTCAGACGACCCCAAACACTGAATTCAAGCCACAGTACACTGTGAAGACAGTGAAGGCAATGGTGGCGCAAGCCATCATGATATGGGGATGTTTCTCATGGTTGTATGGTGTCGGGCCTATTTATCGCAATACCCAGGGATCATGGATCAGTTTGGATATATCAAAATACTTGAACAGGTCATGTTGCCTTACGCCGAAGAGGAAATGCCCTTGAAATGGGTGTTTCAACAAGACAACAACCCCAAACACACCAGTAAGCCGAGCAAACAGCTTGGTTCCAGACCAACAAGATAACGTTATGGAGTGGCCAGCCCAATCCCCGGACCTTAATCCAATAGAAGACTTGTGGGGTGACATCAAATATGCTATTTCTGAGGCAAACCAAGAAAATGAGAGGAATTGTGGAATGTAGTCCAATCGTCCTGGCTGGAATACCTGTTCACAGGTGCCAGAAGTTGGTCGACTCCAATGCAACACAGATGTGAAGCAGTTCTCAGAAACAGTGGTTATACAACTAAATATTAGTTCAGTGATTCACAGGAAAGCTACATCTTCAAGCATTTTTCAGATTATACAGTGAATGTTTGAGTTTTTAAAGAAAAATACAGACACTGCTATTTTTCTGAACAGCCTAATATTCCTTTTTCTTCATTTTCTGTAAAGTAATAACAAATTTGATAAATGTTTCTTCGTGTTTGCATTTGGAATAGAATGTGCAGTGTTCCCATGCATTTGCATGTATGGAAATAAAAGTTATTATAAGGATTTTGAGCTTTACTCACTTTTTTAAACACACTGCTATTATTTTGAACACAACTGTACATATAGGTGCATACACATAGCTGCATACACATAGGTGCACACATATAGGTACATACACATAGGTGCACACATATAGGTACACACATAGGTGCATACACAGCTACACACATACAGGTGCATACACATAGGTGCACACACAGCTACACACATATAGGTGCATACACATAGGTACATACATATAGGTGCACACATATAGGTACATACATATAGGTGCATACACATAGCTACACACATATAGGTACATACATATAGCTACACACATATATAGCTGCATACACATAGCTGCATACACATAGCTACACACATATAGGTGCATACACATACTGTATAGGTACACACATATAGGTACATACAGGCGCACGGAGGAGCGGCTAATTTGAATTTGTCATTCATGCACGCAATCTATTTCGCTTTGAGAGAAAAGGTTCAAACGTGTTATCGTCAAACCCCAACATGCCGCGGGCCTACCTCTTTTCGGACATTAAGTAGGGAATAGTAATCTTGGTTGTCCAGCTCTAAATCATCATCTGAGGACGCCGCCATGTTTGCGTTTTGTCTGGCCCCGCCCACACGCGAGTGTCCTGCGAGCTGATTGGTCGGGGGGCGTGCCGTAGCGACCCCCCTTTTTGGACGCGGACGCGAAAGTCGTCGCACCGCCACCTGGTGGTCGCCTTGTGTATTTCCCAAGTCATGTGGTTCACTTTCTCATGCACTTCATTCACTTCTCATCGTTTGGCTGCTTTAGTGCCGTGACTTTTATAATGGTGGTGGGCCAATTATTATGTATAGTTACACGCAAATAAATTGGTGGAAAATGTGTAGCATATGGGTTGCTGTTATTGCGAGGTGTTATCGCATAGCGTAGACGGATAGATAAATAAATAAGTCTAACTGAGCGGGTGTGTATAAAAGCCAAGGCATGCAAGGAGGGCCAGATGGGGCTACGAATCTGCCTCGGTCGGCAATAGGAAAAAGGGAACATTGATCGAACAGGCTGCAGTCGATTGTCTCACTCTTTCATTGATTTCTGTAGCCATAGGCTTTTAAAAATGATGTTGTCAAAATGTTAAAGGTTTTTGGTTTACTCGGCCTATTATAGTCGCTCATTTCAAGTGTCAGTTCATAAGGAGCCGTAAAGTAAATGTCTAATTAGGACTTACTTAATCAAGAAGGGAACACGTGATCAAATGCTTTTGCAAATTGGGTCTATTATTAAATTAGCCTATTTGAAAAAATCGTATTGGGTGGCTATTTGTCTGAAGCATTCAGACGCCAATTAGGATGCTAATGCATTGCACAGATGGCTTTCCGACTTCTGAAATGGATAGGACCAGATCAATACTTGTATTGATGAGTATTGTATTTGTATCTTTGTCAAAACCAAAAACGGAAGGGGGCGAACTTCCAACTTTTATTCTACTGTTTATTTCTCTATTGTTTTATTCTATTGCTATGCAACGTGGCACAAGAATTTCCTTCGGGATTTATAAATAAATAAAGTAATTAATTATCTTATTTTACCTTATATTTGACCTCTATCATCTTGTAAATGTTCTATTAGATTATATTATATTAGATTCGTTTTCCAATGATTAACCTGAAGTCTGATTTGTGAGACTAGGTATATATAAACTACTGTATATAGGCCTGCATCAGTAAAAAACTATAACACAGGGCGCTCTGTAGGCGCGGCGGAGCTGTCATTTCAGCACCACAGAGGAACAGCACCCTTGGTCCAGAGTGTGGATGGCGGACAACGGGGATCCGTGATGATGATGATGACTCGCGAAATTCACATCTCTCCGCTCGTCCCCTATTGTAGGGCCTATATAGCTTCCTCCGCCCCTTAGAATGCTCTGTCTCTCTCTCTCTCTCTCTCTCTCTCTAGCTCATCCCCTCTCTCTCTCTCTCTCTCTCTCTCTCTCTCTCTCCCTCTCTCTCTCTCTCTCTCTCTCTCTCTCTCTCTCTCTCTCCTCTCTCTCTCTCTCTCTCTCTCTCTCTCTCTCTCTCTCTCTCTCTCTTCCTCTCTCTCTCTCTCTCTCTCTCTCTCCCTCTCTCTCCACTCTCTCTCTCTCTCTCTCTCTCTCTCTCTCTCTCTCCCTCTCTCTCTCTCTCTCTCTCTCTCTCTCTCTCTCTCTCTCTCTCTCTCTCCTCTCTCTCTCTCTCTCTCTCCTCTACTTCGCTCTCTCATTGACGTTCTTCTCCTTTCAGAGGAGCGCGTCACTAAACGATGTCTGTATTCGAGGACACCTTGACAGCCTCCCACAGCATCACAATCACCTCTTTCATCCCTCAGCCTTTCCCTCTGTCTTTTATAGGCTCTATCGCTCTCTTTTTTTTCATTTTACCTATATCTCTCTCTCTTCTCCCTCTTATATGTGTAGGAGTTATGCCCCCTCTTTCTTTCTCTCTTTCTCTCTCTCTCTCTCTGCCGCCTCTCTCTCTCTCTCTCTCTCTCTCTCACACACACACACACACACACGCACACAGGCACACACACACACACACACACACACTTTCACACACTATTTTCATATGCATATACGCGGGCAGACTGTGTGTGTGTGTGTGTAAAAAAAAAAGTAGCTTTACTAGAACGCTGCTTGCGACAAATTATAAAGCCTCTCCTCCTGAATACCAATGTAACAACCTTGGCCCGACCAACCGACAAGATACTTGTGACGAGCGTGGGCTGAAGGGTCCTGTTCCTCGGTGGGGGTGCAGCAGCTGAAGGGTGCTGTTCCTCGGTGGGGGTGCTGGAGCTGAAGGGTGCTGTTCCTCGGTGGGGGTGCAGGAGCTGAAGGGTGCTGTTCCTCGGTGGGGGTGCAGGAGCTGAAGGGTGCTGTTCCTCGGTGGGGGTGCAGGAGCTGAAGGGTGCTGTTCCTCGGTGGGGGTGCAGGAGCTGAAGGGTGCTGTTCCTCGGTGGGGGTGCTGGAGCTGAAGGGTGCTGTTCCTCGGTGGGGGTGCAGGAGCTGAAGGGTGCTGTTCCTCGGTGGGGGTGCAGGAGCTGAAGGGTGCTGTTCCTCGGTGGGGGTGCTGGAGCTGAAGGGTGCTGTTCCTCGGTGGGGGTGCAGGAGCTTGCGTCCTCGGTTGTTCCTCGTGGGGGTGCAGGAGCTGAAGGGTGCTGTTCCTCGTGGGGGTGCAGGAGCTGAGGGTGCTGTTCTCGGTGGGGGTGCTGGAGCTGAAGGGTGCTGTTCCTCGGTGGGGGTGCAGCAGCTTGAAGGGTGCTGTTCCTTGGTGGGAGTGCAGGAGCTGAGGGGGTGCTGTTCTCGGTGGGGGTGCTGGACTGAAGCGTGCTGTTACTACGGTGGGGGTCCTGGAACTGAAGGGTGCTGTTCCTCGGTGGGGGTGCAGGAGCTGAAGGGTGCTGTTCCTCTGTGGGGGTGCAGGAGCTGAAGGGTGCTGTTCCTCGGTGGGGGTGCTGGAGCTGAAGGGTGCTGTTCCTCGGTGGGGGTGCTGGAGCTGAAGGGTGCTGTTCCTCGGTGGGGGTGCTGGAGCTGAAGGGTGCTGTTCCTCTGTGGGTGCTGAAATGACAGCTCCTCCGCGCCTACAGAGCGCCCTGTGTTATAATTTTTTACTGATGCAGGCCTATATACAGTAGTTTATATATACCTAGTCTCACAAATCAGACTTCAGGTTAATCATTGGAAAACGAATCTAATATAATATAATATAATAGAACATTTACAAGATGATAGGTCAAATATAAGATAAAATAAGATAATTAATTACTTTATTATTTATTTATAAATCCCGAAGGAAATTCTTGTGCCACTTTGCATAGCAATAGAATAAAACAATAGAGAAATAAACAGTAGAATAAAACTTGTAAGTTCGCCCCCATTCCGTTTTTGGTTTTGACAAAGATACAAATACAATACTCATCAATACAAGTATTGATCTGGTCCTATCCATTTCAGAAGTCGGAAAGCCATCTGTGCAATGCATTAGCATCCTAATTGGCGTCTGAATGCTTCAGACAAATAGCCACCCAATACGATTTTTTCAAATAGGCTAATTTAATAATAGACCCAATTTGCAAAAGCATTTGATCACGTGTTCCCTTCTTGATTAAGTAAGTCCTAATTAGACATTTACTTTACGGCTCTTTATGAACTGACACTTGAAATGAGCGACTATAATAGGTCGAGTAAACCAAAAACCTTTAACATTTTGACAACATCATTTTTAAAAGCCTATGACTACAGAAATCAATGAAAGAGTGAGACAATCGACTGCAGCCTGTTCGATCAATGTTCCCTTTTTCCTATTGCCGACCGAGGCAGATTCGTAGCCCCATCTGGCCCTCCTTGCATGCCTTGGCTTTTATACACACCCGCTCAGTTAGACTTATTTATTTATCTATCCGTCTACGCTATGCGATAACACCTCGCAATAACAGCAACCCATATGCTACACATTTTCCACCAATTTATTTGCGTGTAACTATATATAATAATTGGCCCACCACCATTATAAAAGTCACGGCACTAAAGCAGCCAAACGATGAGAAGTGAATGAAGTGCATGAGAAAGTGAACCACATGACTTGGGAAATACACAAGGCGACCACCAGGTGGCGGTGCGACGACTTTCGCGTGCGCGTCCAAAAAGGGGGGTCGCTACGGCACGCCCCCCGACCAATCAGCTCGCAGGACACTCGCGTGTGGGCGGGGCCAGACAAAACGCAAACATGGCGGCGTCCTCAGATGATGATTTAGAGCTGGACAACCAAGATTACTATTCTCTACTTAATGTCCGAAAAGAGGTAGGCCCGCGGCATGTTGGGGTTTGACGATAACACGTTTGAACTTTTTCTCTCAAAGCGAAATAGATTGCGTGCATGAATGACAAATTCAAATTAGCCGCTCCTCCGTGCGCCTGTATGTGTGTACCTATATGTGTGTACCTATACAGTATGTGTATGCACCTATATGTGTATGCACCTATATGTGTGTACCTATATGTGTGTAGCTATGTGTATGCAGCTATGTGTATGTACCTATATGTGTGTACCTATGTGTATGCAGCTATATGTGTGTAGCTATGTGTATGCACCTATATGTATGTACCTATATGTGTGTAGCTATGTGTATGTACCTATATGTATGTACCTATATGTGTGTACCTATGTGTATGCACCTATATGTATGTACCTATATGTGTGTACCTATGTGTATGCACCTATATGTGTGTAGCTATGTGTATGCACCTATATGTATGTACCTATATGTGTGTAGCTATGTGTATGCACCTATATGTATGTACCTATATGTGTGTAGCTATGTGTATGCACCTATATGTATGTAGCTATGTGTATGCACCTATATGTATGTACCTATATGTGTGTAGCTATGTGTATGCACCTATATGTATGTACCTATATGTGTGTAGCTATGTGTATGCACCTATGTGTATGCACCTATATATGTGTGTAGCTATATGTATGTACCTATATGTGTGTAGCTGTGTATGCACCTATATGTACAGTTGTGTTCAAAATAATAGCAGTGTTTAAAAAAAGTGAGTAAAGCTCAAAATCCTTATAATAACTTTTATTTCCATACATGCAAATGCATGGGAACACTGCACATTCTATTCCAAATCAAAACACGAAGAAACATTTATCAAATTTGTTATTACTTTACAGAAAGTGAAGAAAAAGGAATATTAGGCTGTTCAAAAAAATAGCAGTGTCTGCATTTTTCTTTACAAACTCAAACATTCACTGTATAATCTGAAAAATGCTTGAAGATTTAGCTTTCCTGTGAATCACTGAACTAATATTTAGTTGTATAACCACTGTTTCTGAGAACTGCTTCACATCTGTGTTGCATGGAGTCGACCAACTTCTGGCACCTATGAACAGGTATTCCAGCCCAGGACGATTGGACTACAAAACCAAGAAATGCAGAGGAATTGTGGACAATTCCTCTGCATTTCTTCGTTTTGCCTCAGAAACAACATATTTGATGTCACCCCACAAGTTTTCTATTGGATTAAGGTCCGGGGATTGGGCTGGCCACTCCATAACGTTAATCTTGTTGGTCTGGAACCAAGATGTTGCTCGCTTACTGGTGTGTTTGGGGTCGTTGTCTTGTTGAAACACCCATTTCAAGGGCATTTCCTCTTCGGCGTTAGGCAACATGACCTCTTCAAGTATTTTGATATATCCAAACTGATCCATGATCCCTGGTATGCGATAAATAGGCCCGACACCATAGTATGAGAAACATCCCCATATCATGATGCCTGCGCCACCATGCTTCACTGTCTTACTGTGGCTTGAATTCAGTGTTTGGGGGTTGTCTGACAAACTGTCTGCAGCCCCTAGACCCAAAAAGAACAATCTTGCTTTCATCAGTCCAAAAAATGTTGCGCCATTTCTCTTTATGCCAGTCAATGTTTTCTTTGGCAAATTTTTACCTCTTCTGCACATGTCGTTTTTTCAACAATGGGACTTTGCGGGGGCTTCTTGCCGATAGATTGGCTTCACATAGGCGTCTTCTAATTGTGACAGTACTCACAGGTAACTTTAGACTTTCTTTGATCATCCTGGAGCTGATCATTGGCTGAGTCTTAGCCATTTTGGCTTTTCTTCGATCCATTCGAATGGTAGTTTTCCGTTTTCTTCCACGTCTTTCTGGTTTTGGTTGCCATTTTAAAGCATTTGAGATCATTTCAGCTGAGCAGCCTATCATTTTCTGCACTTCTGTATATGTTTTCCCCTCTCCAATCAAATTTTCAAAATACGCTGTTCTTCTGAACAATGTCTGGAACGACCCATTTTACTCAGATTTTCAGAGAGAAATGCACTATAACCAGCATGTACAACATTTGCTGCCTTTGTCCTTAAATAAGGGCCACCTGTTTGACACCTGTTTTTTCACAAAATGCACGACCTCAGTCATTGAACTCCACACTGCTATTATTTTGAACACGCCCCTTTCAATTAACGATTCAATTACACAGAATCAGCAGCATGCTTGTCATGACTGTTGGGTCTGTTGGTTTTCTATTACTCTACTACACCTACTAGTAAATTATTTGCCATGTAGAAATATAATTTCTACCAAAAACAGTGATTGCTCTGATTAGTGATGTTGGACTGCTGTTATTTTGAACACAACTGTATGTATGTGTGTACCTATGTGTGTGCACCTATGCTCTTATCCAAGCTATTATGCAGGAGCGTTTAAATTCACCATTCAATTGGCAGGTTGCACAATGACTACTGGTTAGGCGACCGTATGTTTCATATTTCATATCAGCATTCTTTACAACACACGCATACAGGTACGTATTCGATTCACGTTTTATAGGCGAATGCAGTTCTGCTATTCATACTCATTCAACACAAATGAAAAAGGCACTGGCTTTTAAGTGGAGGGAGAGCGTCAATTACGTGGGCTCAAGACACGCCCCCCTCAGTGAGGCAGGTGTGATAGCTCCTCCCCTGGTGCTTTTTCATTGCAGTTTTATGACGAGACCAGCGAGCCTAAATATATTTGATACACATACTGTACGTGAAATAAGTGACCTGAAATGGACTATGGAAGGCGAGGACATGTAATGAAGGTCTACAAACATGACGACATACAGAAACTAGAGATAGTAACAGGCACGCGCTTCTTGCCCGCGCTCCATCCACTTTCTGAGGGGTTGCGCAATCAGAGGGGAGGCTGAGCTCGTCGCTGCCTCACCTCTCGTCTCTCCCTGTATTTGCAGCGGAGCTCCGCAAATTTGGCGATTTTGACTATAAAAAATGATTGAAATCATACAGAAATTACATTTATAACACAGATCAATGGAAAAATCTTAATATTTATTTTATTTTATATTATTTTATTTTTTACTTTTCGTAACAGCTATTTTCATTGGAGTATGTCAGGTGAGGCTCTGCCTCCCCTGACCGCACGTCCCTGATACATGTATACATACATATATACTGTATGAATTATCTACCAGGTGTCCATCCTCCAAGGGACGTCCTCGGGTGGCTCATAGGCGGCTTCACCTGACGACCAGGCAGCACAGATATTAACACATTTACATCAAGATCAGTGGAAAACCCATACACACTGAAGGGTTGAATTGTTAAAGGGGTACCGCCGTTATACCCTGAAATAAGATAAGATAAGATAAAATAGAACTTTATTGATCCCGAAGGAAATTATTGTGGCAGGTTGCATAGCAATAGAATAAAACAATAGAGAAATAAACAGTAGAATAATAAAAAAGAATAACAGATTTACACATTTACAGCAAGTCTAGAGAAGTATAAAAATATAGGTAACATAAGATATTCAATCAGCAAAAACCATTTGGCAATAATTGAAGTGTAATAAAAGGGTATTAATAAAAATGGTAAGAGGAAGTTTTGCACATGATATAAAGAATATTAAAACTCATTAGTCTCATTCGGAAGAAGCTGGACAAAGCTGACTCTTTTTGTAGATGTACCTCATTTTAGCATTATAGCAGTTTGTTTTCTCGTCTGTTATAAAGAGCAACACAATCGTCATGGTGTAATAGAGCTCGTGCTTTCTATGAGAATTGGCTTCTCTCTCACACACACACACACAGGCCACTCAAGATGAGCTGAAGGCGTCCTACCGGAGGCTGTGCATGCTCTACCATCCTGACAAACACAGAGACCCCGAGCTGAAGCAGCAGGCCGAACAGCTCTTCAACCAGGTGCACCAAGCCTACGAAGGTGAGCACAGCACACCCACACGCAAACATTCAAATAGGTGCATGCTAAATCTGTGATGTAAAACGGCTGCTATAGGTGATTTTCTCTCTTTTCCCTTAGTACTGAGTGACCCTCAGTCCAGAGCCATTTATGACATATTCGGGAAGAAGGGACTGGAGGTGGAGGGATGGAGGTCTGTATGTCTCTTCCTCCCCTGTGCGGCTGTGCGGTGCGCCCCTCTCGTGCTCCGCCCTCCTCCCCGCTATGCGGTCCCCTGTGTTCGGTGGTGGCGCGCCCGCCCTCCCCGGCCGCCCTTCGCGCGGCGATCCGCCCGCTGCCGCGCGCCCTGCACGCGCAGGCGCCTGCCGCCGCGCCTC
>PIJE02007524.1:0-12307 GCA_002895965.2 Coryphaenoides rupestris | reverse complement strand
TGCGTGTGTGTGTCGTGCATGTGTGTGTGTACCCGGGCTGCATGGTGGTCTGCAGGGTCTGCAGCCGGGTCTTGACGAGGTCCAGGGGCTGGAAGAGGAGAGTGGAGCAGGTCCCGCTCAGAGAGCCGCACATGAACGCCTTGAGGGTCGACTGTGCCTGGGAGACCAAACACACACACAGAGACACACATTACTCTGTCTGTGCTGCGGTTAGAGTTACACACACAGAGACACACGTTACTCTGTCCTGCGGTTAGAGTTACACACAGAGAGACACACGTTACTCTGTCCTGCGGTTAGAGTTACACACAGAGAGACACACGTTACTCTGTCCTGCGGTTAGAGTTACACACAGAGAGACACACGTTACTCTGTCCTGCGGTTAGAGTTACACACAGAGAGACACACGTTACTCTGTCCTGCGGTTAGAGTTACACACAGAGAGACACACGTTACTCTGTCCTGCGGTTAGAGTTACACACAGAGAGACACACGTTACTCTGTCCTGCGGTTAGAGTTACACACAGAGAGACACACGTTACTCTGTCCTGCGGTTAGAGTTACACACAGAGAGACATGCATGTTACTCTGTCCTGCGCTTAGAGTTACACACAGCGACACACATTACTCTGTCTGCAGCCCTGCTCTCAACATAACATGTTATGTAACGTTGTACTTAGTACAACTTCAGTACAGTACCTAGGCTGCCAATAAATCATAATACTATGAATTGAATGTAATCGAGAGAGAGAGGGAGAGAGAGAGAGCTAAACAGAAAGAGAGGAGACACAGATAACAATTGAGATATGGAAAGAGAGAGAGAGAGAGAGAGAAAGAAAGGGGCAGAGAGACAGGGAACCACTGGTAGTCTGTCAGACAGACAGACAGGCGGGGTAGGAAAGGTTACTGGAGATAAAGATAAGGAATGTGAGGAAATGTATATATATATTTGTGACACAACAAGACAATGAGCATGAGAGAGATTAATAAGAAAGACAGGATATGGAAACTTACTTTATGTATTAAATAGAAATATAAAACATGGTATAAACACCACTCACTTCTTGATTTGAAGTGAACCAAAAATAAGAAGAAAAAAGCAGGATTGACAGTCAACATGACAGACAGGTAATATCTTATCACTGGAACAGTTCTTATTGGGGTCAAGAAAGCACCTGGTGACCATGGGTGTGTGTTCCTACAACTGGTCGTGACAGAAGGAGGGGACATGACGCTCTTCTGTGGTTATCTAATCCGTGGCTCCGTAGAAACACACATGGGGACACGGGGACATTACTGCTGCATAATGTTTGTGAAACTCACCAATGACAGCTCCATGGCTCCTCAACGGGGAAACACCAACAGCACAATATAATATAATATAATATTATGTCCACAACAGGTCAAGGTGGATTCCTCCAGCAATCTTTAAAAAAGGGGAAAACGAAAGGGGAAAGAGTCACTTAGAGACACACAAAATATGTCTTCTCTCTGGGGTTTAATTCACTATGCAGCCTCCTAGTGACAGATGATGATGGGGAATCAGGTCTGCTGAGAAACATCACGTCAACTAATGAGAAACACCACATACCCATTAAGTCATTAAGTTACTGCACAGACACAGACTCCCTCCTGCACATGGTGGTCATGGTGGTCATGGTGGTCCTGATGGATATTATATCTTATCTTATGGATCTTATGTCTGTCTTACACCAGCAGCGCATGATGAGGAAAACCTGTTCAGCATCTGAGATCCTCACTCACTGGACTGGCCAGCATCATCAAAAAACAACTACAAATGCACAAATATTTCGGAGCTGCATAATAATAATAATAATGATGAAATAATAATAATACTACTCATACTATAATAAAGAAATGATAATAATACTCGTAATATAATAAAGAAATAATAATAATACACCCTTATTTCTGTCCGTATAGCATCTTGATGTATTAAACATTAAACTTACCCGCAATCCCCAAGCCTATGAACAATCAGGTAATTTTTTGGAAGACTTGACTTGACTAAAATTGCGTCTGATTCAATTGTCCAGATAGCGCCTAGTTAAGTGACCCAAACCGGCCGGTTCCTGTTCTACACGCTGCTATGTACTCCCGATCCTAGGGTCTGAGCGTACAGTGGGCGGTACCCCTCCATCACCAGCCAATCGCTGTTCCTAACGAGACACAGAGGGCGGTACCTCCCGCCGTCACCAGCCAATCACTGATCCGGACGGCGCCTGTACGTTCGGGCCCCATGGAGTCGAGCGGCGACCTTCTCGTAAACACTACGCCCCGCCCACCGACAAGTTGTTGAACGTAATACAAATGTAACAAAAATACATGACATAAGTCATTTATTTACTGTGGTTCACTGTGAATAAATTACATACGACCATACATGTTTTAAAAGCCTACATTTTTGACAAAAGTTTTGACAAGTTTTAAAATACTGTATAAACAATTTACTATAAGAAAGTGTGTAAAGGTTTTCAAACAATATTTAAGTCGCCCATTTAGATAATCACCAGTAGTTTTAGGGTCCGTCTTGCCGAGTTGAGTTCCCCTCACAACTTAATAAAATTGATAAATATCAATAAAGTTGAGAAGATAATAATCCAAGGAAAGACCTCAAACAACAACTAGCGACCAAGTGTGACACCCACGTGTCTCCCCTGTTTATCCCCCTTTAGAGGGTGAGGCTGGGGTGCGGGTAAACCGGTTCCCACTGGCCGAATAATGATGCTCTTTATAGTAGGAAGAAACGGGACCACGGCGGCCGCCTGCTGGTGAGGGGAGGACACGTCAAAAACAACGCAGGGTCAACAACCTGGAATAGAAAGACTTAAAAAAACCTTTCTATTCAACGACAGAACACACTCAGACTTACTGCAGTTTAGAAGCCTCTTTATTGCAATATCATCAATTCACAAATCATCTTTAAACATTTTTTTCTTCCAGAGGTGCAGACAAGACATCGAACAATTAAAAAAAGCGGTTTTTTTTCTTCATTTGGTTTTTTTCCCCCATTTCTTAAGTATGGAAGAAAGACAGTGACCCTTAGTTTGAGTTTTAAATCAAGATCATTTTGAAACACCTTTGTCTTCTCACTTAACCAGCAGTGTGCCCTCCCCCCACCCACACAGTCACACATTACATCACTACACCTTCATATAGAACGATTGATATGAACGATACATCAACCCCCCTCACCGGGCCTCACCCCTCCACGCCTCCCTCACCCGGCTCTCCTCACCCAGCCAGGGCAGGGGAGAGGGACTGTCCCTAATCTGCTGGGTTTGCAACCAACAACCTCCTGTGACCTTAGACACCCGAGGGTAAAGTACGAATGCCGGCTAAATGAAAGCATCCAACTTAATCAACAATAGTCAGTAATGAGCGAAAGCCTCTTCTACAAGTGAGGCGCGAGAGCATAAGCGTTAACTCGTCGTAACCATGATAAAACGGGTCGAATAAAAGTACAAATCTATACTGCGATACAACTTTGGTCCCCTTCCAGTTAACCTTCATCATTCATTAGTTTTTTGTTTTGATTCCTCTTTCCTCGATTAAAAAAATAGATCTTAAACCAAGGCCCCATCACAATGTTACGTATAAAAATATTTTTTTTTCTTTTCATAATTTTTTTTTAAGCCCCAAGGAATGAATAAATGAGGAAATTTGGCCCGGAAAAAAAAGCACGTGTTGTGTTTTAAGAATACGTCTCAGCATGGCTGATTGTCTGCATATTTGAGTGTTTTACTGGCGTTTGTAAGTGCGAGAGTCTAAAGTGTGCATAGATTGTCACTCCTGTCATTAGTGGAGAGTGCGACTAAACGGCCAAATTCTCTTCCTGTGAACTCCTACAGTCCCCGTCTGTAAAGTAGGTTGTGAGTGTGTGTGTGCATTTGCTATAAAATCTGGGGGTCTGAGTTTGTCATGCAGCTCCGTCGGTGACCTCCGGAGGCCACTGTGGCGGCCGCTCACTCGGGCTTGGGCTCCAGGGGCTCAGGCTTAGGCTCCGCCTCCTCGTCGCTCTCCACGCGGCTGGCGTAGCGACGCATGCTGGGGAGGGGGAAGTCGTTGCGCCTGGAAAACGGGAAACGAGACGTCAACCATGAGACCTCGCAAGCTCATGGGAAGGTCATGGGTCAGGAGTTCAGAGATGTAACACCGATGTTGCCATTTTACAATATCACATCGGCGTTAACATTTTCTAACAACATAAACACGGTTTACGCCATTTACTCTCCGTTACTTAGGACAAGGAATCAATGCAAGGATCGAAGAATTTGGTCTAAATAATCGTGGAATCTATTTTCTGCCAATGTCGGCCATGGCCCTCTGAGCCATGGGTGTTGCATGTCGGAGGGTCACTCACCTCATCTTGCTCTTGAGGGAGCTGACTTCGCGGTTCATGGCGTCGGCCGACTCGGTGGCGTCCTCCAGCTCCCGCTGCAGCTTCCTGCGGTTGGCGTTGGCCCTCTGCGCCTCCTCCTCTGCCTCCTCCAGCTGCCGCTTCAACTGCTTCATGCGGGAGTTCAGCTTGTCCGCCTGGAGCACCGGAGACACCCGTCAGTCAGCACCCAACCGCACCTGTCAGCACCCTAACCCGTCCCTCAGAGGTCTCTATTGTACTGTATGCAACACAAACACACTCATGTGTCTCATACAGTTAAACTATCCAAGGGCAAATGTCTTGTATATGGGTACCAAGGTATCAGGGACCCTGGCGCTTGTATATGGGAACCAGGTATCAGGGTACCTGGTCCTTGTATATGGGGTATCTGGGTACCTGGTTCTTGTATATGGGGTAAGAAGGTACCTGGTCCTTGTATATGGGGTATCAGGGTACCTGGTCCTCGTATATGGGGTACCAGGGTACCTGGTCCTTGTAAATGGGGCATCAGGGTACCTGGTCCTTGTACTGCTCCGTGTTGCGTCTCTCGTCGTCCACTGTCAGGATGACCTCCTTCAGTTTCTTCTCCGTACGACGAACCAGTTTGGAGGCCGCCTGCCTCTCCCTGAAAACACAGACCGATCAGACTAGAACCTCTCCATCGCTATAGAATACCAGTGGTTAGACTACAACTTCTCTATCCCTATAGAATACCAGTGATTGGACGACAACCTCTCCATCCCTATAGAATACCAGTGATTAGACGACAACCTCTCCATCCCTATAGAATACCAGTGATTAGACGACAACCTCTCCATCCCTATAGAATACCAGTGATTAGACGACAACCTCTCCATCCCTATAGAATACCAGTGATTAGACGGCAACCTCTCCATCCCTATAGAATACCAGTGATTAGACGACAACCTCTCCATCCCTATAGAATACCAGTGATTAGACGGCAACCTCTCCATCCCTATAGAATACCAGTGATTAGACGACAACCTCTCCATCCCTATAGAATACCAGTGATTAGACGACAACCTCTCCATCCCTATAGAATACCAGTGATTAGACGGCAACCTCTCCATCCCTATAGAATACCAGTGATTAGACAACAACCTCTCCATCCCTATAGAATACCAGTGATTAGACGGCAACCTCTCCATCCCTATAGAATACCAGTGATTAGACGACAACCTCTCCATCCCTATAGAATACCAGTGATTAGACGACAACCTCTCCATCCCTATAGAATACCAGTGATTAGACGACAACCTCTCCATCCCTATAGAATACCAGTGATTAGACGACAACCTCTCCATCCCTATAGAATACCAGTGATTAGACGACAACCTCTCCATCCCTATAGAATACCAGTGATTAGACGACAACCTCTCCATCCCTATAGAATACCAGTGATTAGACGGCAACCTCTCCATCCCTATAGAATACCAGTGATTAGACGACAACCTCTCCATCCCTATAGAATACCAGTGATTAGACGACAACCTCTCCATCCCTATAGAATACCAGTGATTAGACGGCAACCTCTCCATCCCTATAGAATACCAGTGATTAGACAACAACCTCTCCATCCCTATAGAATACCAGTGATTAGACGGCAACCTCTCCATCCCTATAGAATACCAGTGATTAGACAACAACCTCTCCATCCCTATCGGATACCAGTGATTGGACGACAACCTCTAGAGTCCCTCTAAGGCCTGACCTGGTTTCCTAGTAGACTAGTCTCCCTGAGGACTGACCTGGTCTCCTAAGTGGACTAGTCTCTCTGAGGACTGACCTGGTCCCCTAGTGGACTAGTCTCTCTGAGGACTGACCTGGTCTCCATGTCCAGCTGTTCCTCCAGCTGAGCGATCTTTGCCTCCATGGCAGCGATGGCCGCCTTGTACTTGGACTTAACGGTTCCCTCCAGCTCCTGCAGTTTGAGCTTTAGCTCCTTGTTGTGGCGCTCCATCTGGGCGCGTGCCCCCTCCAGGCGCTGGGAGGTACTGCGCTCTGCTGTCATCTCCACGTTCATCTGGTCTGTCTGTGGGTCAGGAGGGGGTTAGGATGCACCGAGACCAGCACAAGTAACAACTAGCCACACTCATCAGCAATAGATATAGATCTAGAACCAATAGATACATCTATCAATCTATCTAATAGATCAGTAATATAGATATAGAACCAATAGATATAGATCTTTGACTAATAGATCTAGATGTAGAAGCAGCAGAAGGTGACCTGCAACATGGCTCTCTTCAGCCGGTCGTTGATCAGCTCTGTGTTACACTGCTCCTCCTCCAGCTCCTCCTCCAGCTGGCCGATGCGCGCCTCCAGCCTCCTCTTCTCATCCGCGACCTGGGCACTGGGGAGGAGCAGGAGGAGGTGCTCAGCACAGCGCGTCACATGACCCCAACATACTCACGTTGGGAGTCATAGGTCAAAGGGTCATAGCGTTACGATTTCTCTTCAAGCGTCTCCAATTGAACACGACAACATAACTTTATTAACACGGGGCCAAAACTGTCCAGGTGCCACTATGATTGGACAGGACCGGGGGTCTTACTTCTTGGTGGCCTGGTTGTTGATCTCATCCTGCAGCTCGTCTCTCTCCTGCTGTGCCTGCCGCTTCGCCCGCTCTGCAGCCGCAAGCTCCTACACACACACACACAGACACACACACACACAGACACAGACACACACACACACACACACACACACTAATGAGTTGCAGGTGTTCCCAGCCCACTTGCACAGGTAGGGGGCGGTGGGGGGGCTACAGGTGTAGCACGATCCGATCACATTCACATCCTCCAATCAGGTGGTCGGAGACCCATGTGACCTCCACCATGTGGGTAGAGCATCTGGAAACCCTGTCCACGATACACCTGACGATGGTGGTCGACATGATGAGGCTGTAGGGGAGGGGGAGGAAGAGGAGGATGAGGAGGAAGAGGCTGACCTCCTGCATCTGGATCATGTCCGTCTCCATGCCCTTCAGCTTCTTCTCTGCCTCCTTGGCCTGGGCCAGGATCTCCTCCCGGGTCATACGAGTGTCCTCCAGCTCCCTGATCAGCTCCTTCATCTGGGCCTGAGGAGAACCACACCCGGAGCGAAAGTTAACACAGAACCACGGCAGGTGTGTGTGTGTGTGTGTGTGTGTGTGTGTGTGTGTGTGTGGTATTATGGGATGTCGTACCTGCAGCTTCTTCAGCTGTTTGAGGGCCTCGTCTCGGCTCTTGTTGGCCGAGTCGATGGCCGCCTCCAGCTCCTTCAGGTCCAGCTCCAGCTTCTTGCGCGCCGCCGAGGCAACAGACCGCTGCTTCCTCTCATCCTCCAGCTCCAGCTCCATCTCCCGCACCTGGAGAGACACATCCCCACAATACATAAGACTGAAGCTTATTGCACCGAATCATTCAGGAGACGCCTTCATCCTAATCCATTTGAACGTGACTCCAGAGCCACGTGACTCCAGAGCCACGTCACTCCAGAGCCACGTCACTCCAGAGCCACGTCACTCCAGAGCCACGTCACTCCAGAGCCACGTCACCAAGGAGCAGGTAGGGGCGAGAGAGCTTCTTGCTCATGAATCTCTACAAGTTACAACGGTGGACATGGGTGGGGGGGCGGGGGAAAATCGAACCCAGAAACTTTCTGCTGAGTCGCATGGCCATTTAAGGCAGTGGAATTCCCCTTAATCTTAAGAGTGCCATTGGGCCAGACAATCCCTGCAGCTTTAGAGAAGGTCACGCCAGGAGTTTTATGAACCGAGCTGAAGACATGTGATCCATGTTCCGCCATGACATCATCATCATGCACTGGAGCGGGACCACACAGTGCATGTCTGCAACCAGACCCAGATGTTTCCCCTGTCCTCTGACCACACTAGATTATATACTGAGGAGGAGGAGAGAGAGGTGAAGGAAGGAAGGAGGATGAGGAGATGGTGCGAGAGGAAAAGGGGGTGAGGAACGATTGAGGAGGAGGGGGAGGAGGAGGAGAGGTGTTTGTGCACATGTGTACTGGACTGGACGAGTTGCGATTCGACGAGATACGAGACTCATTGGCTCCGAGTTCATCTGGACTTCTGCATAGCTTCCCTCCTTAACCCCCCCTCCCACACACACACCTCTCTTCCCTAAGCCACTCCCACTGACCACAACCAGGGTTCAAATGTAAAGGGAGTGCTCTTCTCTCTCCCTCCCCTCCCCTCCCCCCAGCCTCACCTGTTTGACCAGCGCCCTCTTCTTCTCCTCCCCCATCTCGTCCCGGCCGGCAAGGTCACGGTCGTACTGGGCCTTCATGGCCTGCATGTTGACCTCCAGACGCAGCTTGGCGTCCTCGGTGGCCTGCAGCTCGTCCTCCAGCTCCTCCAGCTGCACGCGCATCTCCTCCAGCTGCTGGTCCATGCCACGCTTGGACTTCTCCAGCTCGAGAGAGAGGGAGGAGGAGGGAGAGAGAGAGAGAGAGAGAGGAGGAGAGAGAGGGAGGGAGAGAGAGAGAGAGGGGAGAGAGAGAGAAAGGGAGAGAGAGAGAGAGAGAGAAAGGGAGAGAGAGAGAGAGGGAGACAGAGAAAGAGAGAGGAGGGGAGAGAGAGGAGAGGAGAGGGAAGGAGGGAGAGGAAGAGAGAGAGAGAGAGAGAGAGGGAGGAGAGAGGAGAGAAGGAGGAGAGAGAGAGGGAGAGAGAGAGGGGAGGAGAGGGAGAGAGAGAGAGAAGGGGGAGGAGAGGGGGAGAGGGGAGGAGAGGGAGGGAGAGAGGAGAGAGAGGGGGAGAGAAAGGGGGAGAGAGACAGGGGGGGAGAGAGAGGGGAGGAGAGAGAGAGAGGGGAGGAGAGGAGAGAGGAGGGGAGAGAGAGGGAGGAGAGAGAGAGGGGGGAGAGAGAGAGGGGGGGAGGGGAGGGAGAGGGAGAGAGGAGAGAGAGAGGAGAGAAGACCAGCAGATGTCAAACGGCATGTAATCATCCAGTGCCTCTTCAGTACAGACAGGAAACCAAAAGTGGAGCGTGGCAGGTGTGGGCGTAGCCCAACGTACGCTCTTGCCCACGTCGTCCTTGGAGGAGACCAGGTCTTCCATCTCGGCGCGCAGCAGCTTGTTATTGCGGTCCAGCTCGTCCTTGTTGTCCATCAGGGACTCCAGCTCGCGGGTCAGCGCCAGCGCCCGGGTCTCCTTCTCGCGGGCCTCGGCCTCGGCACGGTCCCGCTCCTCGGCGTAGCGCGCAGAGATGTTCTTCTCCTCCGCCAGCATCTGCAGAGGAACAGAGAGAAGTGCACACAAGGGTCTGGTTGGTATCCTGGTAAGCTTTGGTCATCATCTTTAAGAGTCATCTTTCAGAAGCTTTCATCTCATCCAATCCAAAAAGCGTGTGATCACTGAGAAGCAGGAAGTTGCGTTTTTAACTCCACACCATCTCACACCTGGTCCAGATCCGGTCCGCGGCACGCTGCTGCTCACCTGGTCAAACTTCTTCTGCTTCTTCTCCAGGTTGGAGACGATCTGCCGCAGGTGGTCCTGGTCCACGAGCAGGTCGTCGCTCGTGCGAGATAAGTGCAGTTTGGACATCCATGCCTCTCGCGACTAAACGCTTGGTGTTTGATGCCTAAACCGATGTTGCCCCACTGTCTTATGATGTACTCATGCCCACACAAGCATTGGTAAGGTCGGATAAACGTTTCCATGAAAGTTGTGAAGACCCATCACCTTTTACTGTTTAACCGCTTAGAAACACACAAGCGCCTATTGTGAAAATGAATTGTGAACTACTCTCGAATGCAATAACCCCCCAACTCCAAAACGGTAGGGACGCAAGTAGAGGTGCACCAGCACAAGATACATACAGAGGGATCATTGGGCAATAGCGTCTTATGAGGTTATTGTGTGCGTGGCTGCAAAATGCGTTTGAGCGCGAGATAAGTGCAGTTTGGACATCCATGCCTCTCGCGACTAAACGCTTGGTGTTTGATGCCTAAACCGATGTTGCCCCACTGTCTTATGATGTACTCATGCCCACACAAGCATTGGTAAGGTCGGATAAACGTTTCCATGAAAGTTGTGAAGACCCATCACCTTTTACTGTTTAACCGCTTAGAAACACACAAGCGCCTATTGTGAAAATGAATTGTGAACTACTCTCGAATGCAATAACCCCCCAACTCCAAAACGGTAGGGAAGCACAGGTGGTCGGAGACCCATGTGACCTCCACCATGTGGGTAGAGCATCTGGAAACCCTGTCCACGATACACCTGACGATGGTGGTCGACATGATGAGGCTGTAGGGGAGGGGGAGGAAGAGGAGGATGAGGAGGAAGAGGCTGACCTCCTGCATCTGGATCATGTCCGTCTCCATGCCCTTCAGCTTCTTCTCTGCCTCCTTGGCCTGGGCCAGGATCTCCTCCCGGGTCATACGAGTGTCCTCCAGCTCCCTGATCAGCTCCTTCATCTGGGCCTGAGGAGAACCACACCCGGAGCGAAAGTTAACACAGAACCACGGCAGGTGTGTGTGTGTGTGTGTGTGTGTGTGTGTGTGGTATTATGGGATGTCGTACCTGCAGCTTCTTCAGCTGTTTGAGGGCCTCGTCTCGGCTCTTGTTGGCCGAGTCGATGGCCGCCTCCAGCTCCTTCAGGTCCAGCTCCAGCTTCTTGCGCGCCGCCGAGGCAACAGACCGCTGCTTCCTCTCATCCTCCAGCTCCAGCTCCATCTCCCGCACCTGGAGAGACACATCCCCACAATACATAAGACTGAAGCTTATTGCACCGAATCATTCAGGAGACGCCTTCATCCTAATCCATTTGAACGTGACTCCAGAGCCACGTGACTCCAGAGCCACGTCACTCCAGAGCCACGTCACTCCAGAGCCACGTCACTCCAGAGCCACGTCACTCCAGAGCCACGTCACTCCAGAGCCACGTCACCAAGGAGCAGGTAGGGGCGAGAGAGCTTCTTGCTCATGAATCTCTACAAGTTACAACGGTGGACATGGGTGGGGGGGCGGGGGAAAATCGAACCCAGAAACTTTCTGCTGAGTCGCATGGCCATTTAAGGCAGTGGAATTCCCCTTAATCTTAAGAGTGCCATTGGGCCAGACAATCCCTGCAGCTTTAGAGAAGGTCACGCCAGGAGTTTTATGAACCGAGCTGAAGACATGTGATCCATGTTCCGCCATGACATCATCATCATGCACTGGAGCGGGACCACACAGTGCATGTCTGCAACCAGACCCAGATGTTTCCCCTGTCCTCTGACCACACTAGATTATATACTGAGGAGGAGGAGAGAGAGGTGAAGGAAGGAAGGAGGATGAGGAGATGGTGCGAGAGGAAAAGGGGGTGAGGAACGATTGAGGAGGAGGGGGAGGAGGAGGAGAGGTGTTTGTGCACATGTGTACTGGACTGGACGAGTTGCGATTCGACGAGATACGAGACTCATTGGCTCCGAGTTCATCTGGACTTCTGCATAGCTTCCCTCCTTAACCCCCCCTCCCACACACACACCTCTCTTCCCTAAGCCACTCCCACTGACCACAACCAGGGTTCAAATGTAAAGGGAGTGCTCTTCTCTCTCCCTCCCCTCCCCTCCCCCCAGCCTCACCTGTTTGACCAGCGCCCTCTTCTTCTCCTCCCCCATCTCGTCCCGGCCGGCAGGTCACGGTCGTACTGGGCCTTCATGGCCTGCATGTTGACCTCCAGACGCAGCTTGGCGTCCTCGGTGGCCTGCAGCTCGTCCTCCAGCTCCTCCAGCTGCACGCGCATCTCCTCCAGCTGCTGGTCCATGCCACGCTTGGACTTCTCCAGCTCGTGGACCTGCAGGGAGGGGAGGGAAGAGAGAGAGAGAGAGAGGGGAGGCAGAGAGAGAGAGAGGGGAGGCAGAGAGAGAGAGGGGGGGAGAGAGAGAGAGGGG
>PIJE02007521.1:7500-12310 GCA_002895965.2 Coryphaenoides rupestris | reverse complement strand
CACGTCTCTCGCAGATGAGAGGAGAGCTGTGTGTGTGTGGGTGTAGTGATGTGTGTGTGTGTGTGTGTGTGGGTGTGTGTGTGTGTGTGCGGGGTGTGTTGGTGTGTGTGGGGTTGTGTGTGTGTGTGTGTGTGTTGTGTGGGTGGTAGTGTGTGCTGTGTGTGTGTGTGTGTGTGGGTGTGTGTGTGTGTGTGTGGTGCTCGCGGGTGGAGGTGGTCGAGGAGGAGTGGAAACTTTTCTCTTGCGCTTCAAGGAGACTTTTGGGGGGGGAAGAAGTGGAGAAGAGAGAGGAGAAGAGAAGATCACGGGCGAAAACTCTCAGCTGTTCAGTGCTGCTGCACAAAAAGATCAGATGGAAGTCTTGGAGGGGTGGGGGGGGGGAGGGGTGATGAGGGGTGAGGGGTGAAGAGGAGTCAGACTGGAAGGTGTCCAACCTGGCCGAGTGATAACAGATGAGCGAGGAGGAGAAGAGGAAGAGAGATGAGAGAGAGAGAGAGGAAGAGAGAGAGAGAGGAAGAGAGGAAGAGAGAGAGAGAAGAGAGCGAGAGTATAAAGAGAGAGAGAGAGAGGAGATATCAATGGCTTGTCGGGCATAAGGATAGATTAAAGTAGCCATGCATCTTTGGTAGCAGAACATCGGCATCCGTCTCATAGATCGAGACAACAACTACACACAACACACACACGACACAGCACACACACAGCGACACACACACAACACACACACACCACACACACACACAACAGCACACAAAACACACACACGACACACAGGACACACACGACACACACACAGCATCCAAACCACAGAAACTACAGAACAGCATGACACACCAACCCACACACACACGCACACACAACAACACAGACCACACAAACACAGGGCGGTCACCAAAACCAACCACAGAACACAAAACACACACACACAGGACACACACACACACACACAGGACCATCCAACACGCGCTCACAACGGTTTCTGAAGTGAGCCGCTAATGAACTGCGTGGTGAGCCCAACATATGTTGCCTCGTAGACTTCAGACACGCACACACACACACACACATACACACACACATACACACACACACACACACACACACACACACACACACACACACACACACACACACACACACACACACACACACACACACACACACACACACGCAAAAAACGAAACCCATTTGGCATCGGTGTTGACACACCGTGTGGGAGATCTGTAAGATGAAACGCACTCTCGCTCAATGCACACCACTGAACACACACACACACACACACACACACACACACACACACACACACACACACACACACACACCGACAGTGTTTAGAGCGCCCCCCCTGTGGTGAGCTCTTGGCACAGCAGCACTGTCTCCTCAGACAGTATGGCCATGGTGGCGGCGTTGTGTTGTGTTGTGTTGTGTTGTCTTCTTCTTCCCCCCCCCACCCCCCTGTGAGCCCCCCCACAACGCGAGGTGATGATGATGATGATGATGATGATGATGATGATGATGATGATGATGATGATGATGAGAGGGTCTCTGTTACTACAGAGGACGGGGGGGGGCTATACTACGCCAGTTAGCGGGGAAAAGGTAAATTATCTCTATTTGCTGCTCCCTGCCCATTTCCACTATTCTGTATCGTGTGTTGTGGTCTGTGTGTGTTGTCTTCATGGTGTGTTGTGGTCTGTGTGTGTTGTCTTCATGGTGTGTTGTGGTCTGTGTGTGTTGTCTTCATGGGTTGTGTTGTGGTCTGTGTGTGTTGTCTTCATGGTGTGTTGTGGTCTGTGTGTGTTGTGGTCTGTGTGTGTTGTGTACTGTGTGTGTTGTCTTCATGGTGTGTTGTGGTCTGTGTGTGTTGTCTTCATGGTGTGTTGTGTACTGTGTGTGTTGTGTACTGTGTGTGTTGTCTTCATGGTGTGTTGTGTATTGTGTGTGTTGTGGTCTGTGTGTGTTGTGTACATGTTGTGTTGTGTACTGGTGTGTGTTGTGGTCTGTGTGTGTTGTCTTCATGGTGTGTTTGTTGGTCTGTGTGTGTTGTCTTCATGGTGTGTTGTGGTCTGTGTGTGTTGTCTTCATGGTGTGTTGTGTACTGTGTGTGTTGTGGTCTGTGTGTGTTGTGTACTGTGTGTGTTGTGTACTGTGTGTGTTGTGGTCTGTGTGTGTTGTCTTCATGGTGTGTTGTGGTCTGTGTGTGTTGTCTTCATGGTGTGTTGTGGTCTGTGTGTGTTGTCTTCATGGTGTGTTGTGTACTGTGTGTGTTGTGGTCTGTGTGTGTTGTCTTCATGGTGTGTTGTGTATTGTGTGTGTTGTGTATTGTGTGTGTTGTCTTCATGGTGTGTTGTGTATTGTGTGTGTTGTGGTCTGTGTGTGTTGTCTTCATGGTGTGTTGTGTATTGTGTGTGTTGTGTACTGTGTGTGTTGTGTATTGTGTGTGTTGTGGTCTGTGTGTGTTGTCTTCATGGTGTGTTGTGTACTGTGTGTGTTGTGTACTGTGTGTGTTGTGTATTGTGTGTGTTGTGGTCTGTGTGTTGTTTCACGGTTCAGAATGGCTCCGTGTTGTCATGTGACAAATAAAGCACTTTGACTTCGATTTGATTTTCCAGTCATATGAATATTGAGCAGTTGGTCAGTTTCAAGTCAGTTTCAAGTCAGTTTCAAGTCAGTTTCAAGTCAGTTTCAAGTCAGTTTCAAGTCAGTTTCAAGTCAGTTTCAAGTCAGTTTCAAGTCAGTTTCAAGTCAGTTTCAAGTCAGTGACGCGCTGTCCTGTCATTCTTTGGACACGCGGGGAAAAAAACACACAATTCCTGTTGTTTGACTGAAATGCACGCAGTGAATATTCAGACACCCGCCGTGCACCCGGAGCCACGCTAGCAGCGCCGCGGGGAAGTGAAGCTCCTCCATATGATTAATTACTTTGTCAACGATCAATCTATGGCGCCACACAACAGCCAGGGGACACGCAGCCGGCAGGTTGCTGCTTAATGATAGCGCTGTACCGCTCCCACGGGACACATATTAATGAGGCCACACCGAGAGTTAACAATTCAAATGAAAATGTAATGCAACCTTTAATTAATTAAGCTCTCATTTATAAACATCAGCCACTTGCCCCCACCGCCCAACCCTCCCCTCCCTCCCAACGTTGACCCGGAAGCAGACCTCCTGACCCCACGTGTCACTGAATGGTCATTAATACGTCTACAGTTAGATAAATACTTTTATTACGTGGAAATTCTGTGCAAAGAAGGTTGAGTCATTTGTTCAAACAGCTGAAATGTAATGTACCATTAAAAAGTATGAAAATGATCGTGTGTAACTTTGAATGACGTAATTAAAAGATTATTATTATTACTACGTATTACTTATTCAAACACCGCAGTGGTCTTGCAGCACTGTGGTCAAAAGAAATATTTGTGGAATATTTAAATATATTTATTTCTGAGCAAAGGCATTACATGTAAAAATATGCATTCGTAAGTGATGTGTAGAGATAAAATATGTGATATAATAGATCAAATAAACCATAAATTAAATGAACAATAGTTCATTGTACTACCAGAAGACGTCAAAATGGATAAAGACAACCGAAGCGTACCTTGAAGCCCTCCAGTATTTTAACATGTTGAGTTATCTCGCCGGAGATGTTTAAATGTAATGCTAGTTAAACATTAATCTATAAGGGCTGACGAATCATTATGAAAGATTATAAAAGTGCACTCTCTCCGTTAAATACATGATCCGCCATCCAAGTGTTAATAATGTTTGGCTAACGGGTCACCGTCAAAACTGACGGATGAAACTGAAATTAGAGGAAAAAAAAGTTGGAATCGTCGTCCTCAGACACACAAAAAGCTGCTAACATGAGGGGAGGAGCCTGGGTGCACCAGGTGCAGGACAGGACCCGCCCACCACCACCAACACCACCTCCACCACCAGCACCAGCACCAGCACCACCACCACCATCACCTCCACCGCCTCCACCAACACAACACTCTTTAAACCCAACCCCTACCTCCCTAGTCCCTCCCTCCCTCGCCCCCATGTTCCCTCCGCGCGCGCACACACGCACGCACGCACGCACGCACGCACGCACGCACGCACGCACGCACGCACGCACGCAGCACGCACACGCACGCACGCACGCACGCACGCACGCACACACACACACACACACACACACACACACACACACACACACACACACACACACACACACACACCTCGCCTCGCTGGACTCCCCAATAAGCCCTGAAGGCTGCAACATCTGTTCATCATCTGTCTTGTCCCCAACTGCCTGCCTGGCTCCGGCCACGCCGCCGCGGCTAGGCTCCTCCCACAGTCGGCGGCGGCGGCGGCTGCCGCTGCTGCTGCTGCTGCCGCCGCCGCCGAGTTTCCAGCGTGATTCCAATCGGCGTGTGAGACTTTGTGTTTAAGATTTCACTTCCAAGCTCCCTCTCCTCCTCGCCTGTGGGACCTGGTCCTTGGGCTTTTCATCAGCTGCCATTTTCGATGGCATGCAGTAATTTCATGGCTCATTGCAAGCGCTGAAAACCTTTGAAACTGCAAATGTTAACTTTCCGTCGCCCGGAGCCATTTAGGAAGCGATTAATTTAGCAAACAGAAGTAAGCCACTTTCTCCTCCTAGCCGGCGCATAATTTTTTTTTCCACGCGGGGTGGGGTGGAGGCGGGGTGGGGGGGTTCTATCTGTATTTGAGTAAGAGTGAGCAATGTAATGATGGTTTCTGTAATTGTGGCAGGGTGTGAAAACGCCTCGTATGCCCCCCCCCCACCACACTGCTCCTA
>PIJE02007521.1:0-2500 GCA_002895965.2 Coryphaenoides rupestris | reverse complement strand
AGGAGGAGGAGGAGGAGGAGGACCGTTAGCATCGCAAACAGACGAATGCTTTTGTTTTTCCCTCTCTTTGCGACCACGTGCTTCCGTGTGCACGCACTCACACACACTCACACACGCATGAACACACACACACACACAACCATACACACACACGCACACACACACGCACATGAACACACACACACACACAACCATACACACACACACACTCACACACACACACACACTCACTCACACACACAACCATACACACACACACACACATACACATGAACACACACACACACACACACACGCATGCACACACACACATACACATGAACAAACACACACACACACACACACACGCACACACACACATAGACACTCACAGGCGCACACACACACACATAAACACACACACAAAAGCACATATTTTGGTGTGTGTGTGTCAACACACCGACTGCAGGGGGCCGGTTGTCGGTGTTTGGGGCTCTGAAATTGATTAAACAACTTGCAATCCAGTTTAATTAATGGAAACTATATCTCTCAGTTCAAAGCTGTTTAGCTCAATGCTGTTCCTTAGCATTTGGCTTCAGGCTCATTTTGCTCTTAGACAATCATAGGAATTAATTAAATTCTCCATATTAGCATAACCCCCCAAAAACATCATTGATGTTATAGCCTTTATGGGCGGGAAGAAAAAGAAGGTAGTAATTCCTGCCGACGTGTGCGCCTACCTTCGATGTGATACAGAGTTAGCGTTCATCCGTTCACATGAAAGAGTCCGGCCGGCCGCACAATAGAGAGCAGCGAGCCGCCGCCGCCGCCGCCGCCGAGCTTCAGTATATCTCTGAAATACAGCTGAGTCTGGAACGGCGCGTTGACAACGGCGCTCAGAGTCGCCGGCACGGGAAACAAAAGGAGAGTCCTCCTCTAATTATTGACAAGCAACATATATTTACTCTTCGCTCGTTTCAAAGCGATAAGTCCTCGGAGCGCGGCGTCTGCGGCGCGGAGATGTCTCTATCACACGCCGCAGACGCACCTGTTTGTTCTGGAAGGCGTCTCTAGAAGGCCCACGGAGAGACGCACACTCGGAATAAAGTGAGAGGCAACAACACAACAACACAACAACACAACAACAACACAACAACAACAGCAACACAACAGCAACACTTCCCAGGGAGTGACCGGGGTCTCCCGGACCGGAGCCTCCCGACGTCTCCGGGTGGAAGATGGAAGATACTCGGGTTTCTTTTTTTTCCCCTTTTAACATTATTTAACGTTATTTAACTGCAAAAACGATGTTGGAATCGTCTGCATTTTATTTTAATTGATTCATTTTCATAAAAACTGGACAGAGCCTCAGGATATTGTACTATTTATTACAAGACCCCTCCTTGTTCTGATCCTGAAGAGCATGCAGGCTTTTACATTTGGGCCTTTTACCAATATTATACATTCAGAGTGTGCCTTATCAATATCATACAATCAGTCATTTAGTAGCCTTATCAATATCATACAATCAGTCATTTAGTAGCCTTATCAATATCATACAATCAGTCATTTAGTAGCCTTATCAATATCATACAATCAGTCATTTAGTAGCCTTATCAATATCATACAATCAGTCATTTAGTAGCCTTATCAATATCATACAATCAGTCATTTAGTAGCCTTATCAATATCATACAACCAGTCATTTAGTAGCCTTATCAATATCATACAATCAGTCATTTAGTAGCCTTATCAATATCATACAATCAGTCATTTAGTAGCCTTATCAATATCATACAACCAGTCATTTAGTAGCCTTATCAATATCATACAATCAGTCATTTAGTAGCCTTATCAATATCATACAATCAGTCATTTAGTAGCCTTATCAATATCATACAATCAGTCATTTAGTAGCCTTATCAATATCATACAATCAGTCATTTAGTAGCCTTATCAATATCATACAACCAGTCATTTAGTAGCCTTATCAATATCATACAACCAGTCATTTAGTAGCCTTATCAATATCATACAACCAGTCATTTAGTAGCCTTATCAATATCATACAACCAGTCATTTAGTAGCCTTATCAATATCATACAATCAGTCATTTAGTAGCCTTATCAATATCATACAATCAGTCATTTAGTAGCCTTATCAATATCATACAATCAGTCATTTAGTAGCCTTATCAATATCATACAATCAGTCATTTAGTAGCCTTATCAATATCATACAATCAGTCATTTAGTAGCCTTATCAATATCATACAATCAGTCATTTAGTAGCCTTATCAATATCATACAATCAGTCATTTAGTAGCCTTATCAATATCATACAACCAGTCATTTAGTAGCCTTATCAATATCATACAACCAGTCATTTAGTAGCCTTATCAATATCATACAATCAGTCATTTAGTAGCCTTATCAATATCATACAATCAGTCATTTAGTAGCCTTATCAATATCATACAACCAGTCATTTAGTAGCCTTATCAATATCATACAATCATTTA
>PIJE02007520.1:0-12315 GCA_002895965.2 Coryphaenoides rupestris | reverse complement strand
ACCACCCCCACCACCACCACCACCACCACCACCACCCCCACCCACCCCCACCACCACCACCACCACACCACCACCCCTCTGCTGCTGCTGCTGCTGCTGATGCTGATGGGGGCTGTTGCTGGCTTCAATTCTCTTACAGCCGCCCCTCCCTCTCCCCCCCCCCCTCCTCCTCCCTGTCCTCCTCCCTCTCCCCCTCCCCCTCCCTCCCTTTCCCAGTTAGTTTCATGTGTCATATCAAATCTTCCCAGGCACAGCGACGCCTGCAACTAAAACCTTAAGTGCATCGGGAGGCATCGGCCCCGGCCCCCCGGCCCCCCAGCCCGGGCCTGCACTTCCGTCTTAAGGAAAGGGAGGGGGGAGGGGGAGGGAGGGGTGAGGTGGTGGGGGGTTGTAGGGGGAGAAATTCAATCACTGGCCCCACCGGCAGCCCGACACACTGAAACATGGCGGCCACGCTTGAAGCACAGACTCCACGGCACAGCGAGCGTTCGTGACAAGCTGCCGTGTGTACGGTACGCCGGGGACAACAAGCTGCCCAGTATGAGGCCTGCTCTGTCTGTCTGTCTGTCAGTCATTCAGCCAGTCAGTAAGTCTGTCAGTGAGTCATTCAGCCAGTCAGTAAGTCTGTCAGTGAGTCATTTAGCCAGTCAGTAAGTCTGTCAGTGAGTCATTCAGCCAGTCAGTAAGTCTGTCAGTGAGTCATTTAGCCAGTCAGGAAGTCTGTCAGTGAGTCATTTAGCCAGTCAGCCGGTCAGTAAGTCTGTCAGTGAGTCATTCAGCCAGTCAGCCAGTCAGTAAGTCTGTCAGTGAGTCATTTAGCCAGTCAGGAAGTCTGTCAGTCATTCAGCCAGTCAGTAAGTCTGTCAGTGAGTCGTTTAGCCAGTCAGTAAGTCTGTCAGTCATTCAGCCAGTCAGTAAGTCTGTCAGTGAGTCATTTAGCCAGTCAGTAAGTCTGTCAATCATTCAGCCAGTCAGTAAGTGTCAGTCATTCAGCCAGTCAGTAAGTCTGTCAGTGAGTCATTCAGCCAGTCAGTAAGTCTGTCAGTGAGTCATTTAGCCAGTCAGTAAGTCTGTCAGTGAGTCATTTAGCCAGTCAGTAAGTCTGTCAGTCATTCAGCCAGTCAGTAAGTCTGTCAGTGAGTCATTTAGCCAGTCAGTAAGTCTGTCAGTCATTCAGCCAGTCAGTAAGTCTGTCAGTGAGTCATTTAGCCAGTCAGTAAGTCTGTCAGTCATTCAGCCAGTCAGTAAGTCTGTCAGTGAGTCATTTAGCCAGTCAGTAAGTCTGTCAATCATTCAGCCAGTCAGTAAGTGTCAGTCATTCAGCCAGTCAGTAAGTCTGTCAGTGAGTCATTTAGCCAGTCAGTAAGTCTGTCAGTCATTCAGCCAGTCAGTAAGTCTGTCAGTGAGTCATTTAGCCAGTCAGTAAGTCTGTCAGTGAGTCATTCAGCCAGTCAGTAAGTCTGTCAGTGAGTCATTTAGCCAGTCAGGAAGTATGTCAGTCATTCAGTCATCTTATACCCCAGCGAGGTCCGTGATTTATCTTTGTTCAATGACTCGCTTATTTACAATGAAATGTTCCCGATCTGTATCTGACACCGATTCCCCCGTCCTGCGCGGCGCCGCCCAGCGCAGCATGGCGTGGGTAGCGCTGGGCTAGCGCTGGGCTAGCTCTGGGCTAGCGGCGCGCTGGGTCGCTAGCTTCCACACACTGAGCACTTGGCCCACTTTGTTTCCCGGCAACCGTCGGCGGCGAAGCGTCGCTCGGGGGACGGTAACTACTGCAATCGCTTAGGCAGATAAATAATCTGATTTAGGACAACACTCCCCTCTCTGGCGGCTTTAATTTGTTTTACAGCAGGAAGATTGTAATTAAATCATTTAGGGTAAAACCGTTGAGTGGCGGCGAGGGGAGTGGAGAGGGTGGAGGAGGAGGAGCAGCAGGAGGAGATGGAGGATGTGGAGGGGAGAGGTTTGGTAATCAAAGGGGTGGTGTTTGTGTGTTTGTTGGCGTGGCGGATGGCTTTTAGCAGCCCCCTCTGTCTGGGAGGAACGAGAGAGACAGAAAAAGAGAGAGACAGAGAGAGAGAGAGAGAAAGACAGAGACAGATAGAGAGAGAGAGAGAGAGAGAGAGAGAGAGAGGGAGAGAGAGAGAGAGAGAGGAGAGACAGAGAGAGAGAGAGACAGAGAGGGAGAGAGAGAGAATAGAGAGCTAGAATATATCATTATATGTTATTACTAATTATTGTATTCTATAGTTTATTCTCCTCAGCAGCTAGTATTTTTAATTATGGGCTCATCCATCTCGCCTTTCATGCAGCGGGCAATATTGCTCTCTTATTTACCGACATCTTTGTCGAGCAATAATCAATTACATATGTCATGATATCGCGTATTATTTATGTTACTTTTTGTGGGAGTCCATTTATTTTTTCACTGCCTTGTTTTTATTTCAGGAACCTGGCTTTCATACTTCCAGATTTATTTTAGTGTCTTTCATGTATCTCCATCCTCTTTACTCGTATTTTAGTCACATCTCTTTGTTATTTGTATTTTTACAATTTTATCTTTTTTTCAATGGTCATTGTTAGCCCTGCTTTTCTTAATTGTTATTTAACTCGTGGCAATTACGCTTCAAATTTCGTAATTGTCTGTCCCGACTCAATTAATTTGCTATATTATTTTATATTTCCATCCCTCTATACAAGGATGACATATCAACGCATGACCTGATTTTATCAAGAATGTGGTTATTTTTATCGCCATTCGTTTATGTTCCTTCTTGTTTCTATTGACTTCTCCTGCCGACTGGCAAGAATATTCCTTGGGATATCATTTTTTTATTTTTTTTTATTTGGCTGTGTACTCGCAGACTCGCTGCAACACACCTGTAAGGTTCTGCCACAGCCTCCCTGACAAATTCCCCGGTTTTGTTCTTGTTTCGCCGGGAAAGAGAAACGGAAAAAAGGTTTGGCCCGAGCTTATTGCCGCTCCGAGATCAGTTGAGCTGCTGCCCCCCCTCTCCCCTCTCCCCCCTCTCATACTTCCAGCCTTTCTCTTCTCCAGTGAGGGGGGGGGGATGCCAGCTTGTTTCTGTTGCATGACAAAAGGACTGGCAAAACCACAGCAATTAAAAGTTCATTAAGTTCAGAGTCGGGAGGACTGAGGACTGAGGACTGAGGGGGGGGGGGCATGTTCTCTATTTACGGCCCGGTACGGCCCAGCCCATTATCTCCAACCTGATTATTCAAATCCCAGGATTATAACGCAACACAGACACAGCTTGCAATCAGACGTTAGAATGTTTCAGCCTCGTCCGTCCCTTCCTTCCCTTCCTTCCCTTCCTTCCCTTCCTTCCCTTCCCTTCCTTCCCAGCGAGTCCGATTAGAGAGAGGAGACCGCATCCTCAGAACAGCGGAGGAGAGCAGAGGCACAATGCTCCAGATATTTATGCGATTTAAATTATTATTTTTTTTCTTAAATAACACACACACACACACACACACACACACACACACATGAAAGGATTACGAAAGGAGTTTCATAAATCTAAATTAGCATCACGCCGTGTTTAATAGGAACTGTTTTGCACCCAGTTTGTCTTCGGTGCTGCTGCTTGCTTATCGGAGTGTGTGTGTGTGTGTGTGTGTTGTTCTGTGTCTGTGTGTGTGTGTGTGTGTGTGGGTAAATCACAGCTGGGAATGGCAGAGAAATAGAGAGAGGGAGAGAGAGAGAGAGAGAGAGAGAGAGAAACGGAGAGACTGAAAGCCGAGACAGCAAGAGAAAGCATCACTATGATGATTTATGATTCAAGAGAGCTGGTGTCTGACCCTGCACTGCCTTCCTTCACCTGCACCGCCTGTTTAACTGTCTAGCTAGCTGTCAATGTCTCAATATTCTTAATATCAGAGGCAGGCGGGCAGAGCGAACAGATGCTGCCAGATGTGTTTTGGGGGGGAAAGTGAGTTGTGGTTTTCCTCCTAATTCGTCTCCCATTGGGTTTTTAGAGACGGAGGGCTTTTTAGTTTTTAGTTCGGTGTCACTTAGCCGTGACCTCGCACCACCGCCGATGTGTCCTGAGACGACATGGCCGCCGCCGCCACCACACCGCGCTGCCTAGGACTGTGTCAGTATCCCTCCCCTACCTCCTCCTCCTCCTCCTCCTCCTCTCCTGCCGAACACTCAGTGGAGAGACACTGGAGAGGCGAGCAGGAACTGGGCAACGCGATCCCACTGGATACCCCCACACCCACCCCCCACTACCATGCTGCTGCTGCTGCTGCTGGGGGGGGGGGTCCTCAGGTGGAGGTAGCGTTACGTTAACACGCACATTTCCTCCTCGCCAACGTGTGTGTGTGTGTGTGTGTGAATGGAAGAAGAAGGGAAGAAGAAGAAGAAAGAAGAAGAAGAAGAAGAAGGGACAAGAAGAACCCTACCTCTCTCTCTCCCTCTTCTCTCTCTCTCTCTCCCTCTCTCTTTCTCCCTCTCTCTCTGTCTCTCTCTGTCTGTCTTTTTCTCAGGCTCCGCCTCCCGAGGCCCGCTGGTTTAGTGTGCTCAACGTGTTCCTCAGCCCGCGCTGCCATCCATAACAACAGCGTTGTTGATCAGTGCAACACAAGTCAGATGTTCTGCGGCGGCAGCGGGCAGCGGCGGCGGCGGGCGGCGCGCTCAGCAGCTAGACTCGCCGCCCGGAGGCTTTCCGTCTCTCTCTCTCTCTCTCTCTCTCTCTCTCTCTCTCTCTCTCTCTCTCTCTCTCTCTCTCTCTCACTCTCTCTCGCTGGCTGGCGGTTTCAAAAGATCGCACGTTGGTGTGAGGAGGAGAAAAAAAACAAGCCTGTTGTTGGATGCTCTGTTCCTCGCTTAAAGACACAGACGCCGGCTGGCTGGCTGGCTGGCTGGCCTGACTGGCTGGCTGACTGGGCTGACTGGCTGGCCTGGCGGGAAATCCATAATTTGTCGGAAGATTAAGTTAAATAGCTGGCGATTGAGCACGGTTCCCCTCCCTCCCCTCCCTGGTTTGTCGTTTTTTTCTCCCCTCCCTCCTCTTTATGACGCGCCCTCCTTTTAAGAGAACAACCGCGGCGTGGCGTTACATCACACGCTCATCAAACCAAACGTCGGCATTCGTGTCGCCCGTCACCTTTTGTTGTTTGCGCTTTCGAGTGTCAAAGGCCATTATAGGAATTACACCAGAGTGCAGCCGGCATGTACACAACACCACCCATCCCGTGTGTGTGTGCTCTCGATATCAATCCTGTGTGTACAGAATCATCCTACTATGACAACCTCCTGTTCCTCGATATGAAATGTAACACCTCTCCCCCTCTCCCCTCTGCCTACAACTACAACCACCTCCTCCACCTCCTCCACCTACCACCACCACCAGCCACCAGTCCTCTGACATTAATAGTATAGCTGAATCCCATTTCCATTTACTGCAATCTTTTTCTACAAATCCCCCCCCCCCCCTCCTCCTCTGCCCCTCGCTCCCAGGCGCTCTCCTTAATGAAAATAGTACCTTCAAAATTAATACTCATCTCACCGTAGGCGAGCGGACCTATTGGAGACCATGTGTCCATCATCTCCGCGCCCAGAGAGCGAGCCGGCGGTCGGAAATAGAAAGAGAGAACGCGTGCACCTTGACTGTTCTCACGGCGGTCAGGGTGATATTGTATTGAGGTCTACAAGACACACACAAGTAAGAAGTGTGATTCCATTTGAAGTTGGACCCTTCTGGAGACTCTGGGACATATATTTTTTTCCCTTCAGTCGTACTCGGTTGTATTGTTATATTTCTTGCATCTTGTGTAGTGCAGATTATATATTTTTTCAATCCAAAATGACATTAGCGTGAAATAAATATAATTTACGACAGCACTGACTCGCGTGTTTGTACGTCTTGCCATTATTAATAGTACTTGAGCATTGTTTTGTATATTGTATGTTCTTAGATGTTCTTACCTCAGCTATTATGCTGTCAACCCAGCAATAAACCTTTCGATGGGTCAAGTCAAACACTCAACATCAGTGCTTGGTGTTAATGTGTGTGTGTTGCATTACAGGTGCCCAGCCAAATCATATCCTTCCACGGACAAAGGGGGGGGGGGGGGGGGGGGGCGTGTCAGTGGGCGTGGGCCTCACCCTCTCTCTTGTGGCTCAGGTAACTGTCCGTTGGTGGGCGTGTGGGTGCTGGCTGCTGGGGTTCTTTGGCAGGAGGGTGGGCGAGGACAGGTCCAGCCCCCGGTGACCATTGCTGTTGCTTGTTGTTGTTGTGGTTGTTGTGGTTGTTGTGGTTGTTTGTTGTTGTTGTGGTGGTGGTGGTGGTGGTTGTGGTGGTGCCGCCGCCGCCGCGCCGCCGCCGGCCGTTGTGCTCCTCCTTCACGTGCGCGCCCGTCACCTCCTTCCACAGCTGCTGCAGTTCGGCGGGAATCATGCCTGCCACAAACACACAAATTGGATAATTAAATCAATTAGCCGCCTTAATCCAGTGCTCTTCTTGTCCGCCATCGTTGTCGGCGGCAACGGCGGCGGCTAATTAAATCAAAGCCTCGGTAAACAAAGGCCCCGGTGTTAATTAGAACGTATTCCACTACACGGTAAGTACACGGGAAAAAAACTCTCTCTCGTCCTCCTCCTCCTCATCCTCCTCCTCCCATCTCTCTCTCTCCCTCCTTTTCCTCCCCTATAATCTAAGGCGTGTTTGTACACACACACACACACACACACACACACACACACACACACACACACAGATCCCTGGCATTCACGCACATTACATGCCCACAGTAAATAATTAACATCCAGACAAGGCATGAAATCTGAATAATCACCGTCTCTTCCCAGACAAACAGAATACAATGGAGGGTGTGTGTGTGTGTGTGTGGCGGGGGGCACAACACAGACACACACACACATACATACACACACGCACACAGACACCTACGCACAGACACACACACACACACACATACACACAAAGACACACATGCACAGACACACACAACAACAACAACAAAAGTTGATAAAGGCAGCTAAGGCGCGGGAGGGAGCAGGCACCCGCCCGCCCCTCGCCCCGCCCCTCGCCCCGCCGTACCAACAATGGCACCCGGGGGGAATATTCTGGAAAAGCGCATTAATGTGCAAAATACTTAAAGCTCTGCGCCGCCTCCAATTGACACCCGAGACTTAAAGCGCATTAAACGAGGCGGGCGCAGTGTGGGGGATGCCGACAGGGGGAACGTTAAAGAAAAAAACGCCTTTTAGAGACCACCGAACAGAACGGGAACGGAGAATCGTGTTGTTATCCGGAAGCTCACCGCACACGCGTGACACAACAAGCGTGTGTTTGCTGAAGTCGCCCGCTCCGCTCGCTTCCTCTCCCCTCGACCACCCGGGGGGCGACAGAGTCAGCGGCTGAATGTCTCGGCACCCCAGGGTGCTACCGTGGGATGACGGAGGACAGTAGTACTGTTTGTACACCCTAGTTCCCATGTTTCCTTGTTTGCGTGCTTCGGTGTCGTCAGTCAAAGTCAACGTACACATTTTTTTTTTGTCTTGGGTTTTTGTTTTTGTATGAAAATGGTATATGTGTTTAAAACGGCGTCCAGCGGTGGAAACACGCTAGAAGGTTTGCGGTTTTGCTGTTTTTTTTTTTAAAGCTCTGGTGACAAAGAGACAAAAAAACCCAGAGGAAGAATCAGGTCCCTGTGGGTCTCTGGTGAGGAGATGAAACGCCAGCGCCGTGCGGGCAGGCTAACTCGTTTAACATTACAATTAATTAAATCCATTCCCAGAATGAGCACCACGGCTCAAATGGAAGATGATTTGCACGTGCTTATCTCCTCGGGTTTATACCCTCCACCCGCCACCACCACCACCACCACCACCTCCTCCTCCACCCGCCCCTCGCAGGCCTTCTGTTTCTAATCACCCGGCTCTATAGATACCAGAAGTGCTCCTTTCAAGCACCAGATTGTAAAACATTGTGTGCAAAATGCTTATTCTTAATTTATTCCCGTTGTGTGTGTGTGTGTGTGTGTGTGTGTGTGTGTGTGTGTGTGTGTGTGTGTGTACGGTGTGTGTGTGTGTGTGACGGACGAAAGAATTAAAAAAGAAAGAAAGAATGAATTGAAAGAAAGAAAGAAAGGAAAGAGAGAGAGAGAGAGAGAGAGAGAGAGAGAGAGAGAGAGAGAGGGGAAAAAAATAACGACGAGGTGAAGACCTCAACGCGATCAGCAAAAATATTTTTTAATTTGATAAGCTACTGAGGGTTTTAATTATGCCGGTAATGGAGAACATTGGCGTAATGAGGCGAAGGACTCGGTGGGGGGGGGGGGGTCTAAGAGCTGTGAAATGAGTCTGATTGGAACAGGAAGCTGTAAAACTCGCACCAGATCGTTTGCATATCAAAGAGCAGGAAATGATTGCGGGGACAAATCAATAACCTATCCACATAGCACCGCCCCTCCTCCTCCTCCACCCGGCCCTGGCCACACCCCACCCCCCCCCCAGCCCCCATCCCCCTGGCTCCGCCCTCCAAGCGCCCCGGCCCCCGCCCCGGCACTGTCTCTATCTGCCGCCTCGCCGGTCGTCCCTGACTCTCCCTTCCTCGCACCTCGATGTTGTTGCTAATCACCGATCACCGTCCGTTGACAGGCTAAACGTGCAGCCTAGCCCGGGCATGCCGATCCGTCCGGCTGCCAGATCCGTTCCGTTCCTTCACAGCTTCATTATAAACGAGGCCTCCTCCTCCTCCTCATCCTCCTCCTCCTCATCCTCCTCCTCCACACTGTCGTTATTGTCGTGGGGTGAGGGGTCTCCTCCGGGCTTCCGTAGTATTCTTGTATTTCTTCCTCCTCTTCTTTCTTTGCTTTTGTGTTGCCGTGAGGAAGGCAGGGCCGGAGAGGAGAGGAGAGGAGAAGGTCACCGACGATGCGAGGAGTGTGTGTCCGCCACCGCCGCCGCCGCCGCCACCGCCGCCACCGCACCACCGCTGCCCCAGTGACACCGGGCAAAACATTCATTCACTACCCCACTTGGTGCTCAGTGACAGTGGGGCCGGTGTATTTTAGCAGCGATGGACGCGCTTGAAAGGGCGGGGGTGGGGGGGCGGCGTCCTGTCCGTCACGGCCCCGTGCACTTTAATCCCGGACCGTAAATGTTACACAACTTCTTAACAGTTACAAACGCGTCTGTGAATGCGACCGAAGCTACATGACAACAGAGAGCTTGTGTTTCCCAGTTGCTCCACACGGGAGGGGAACCTGAAAGTGGGAGAACCCAGAGAACCCAGAGGACAGGAGGAACCAGAAGAGAAGACAGCAGCCGTAACCGTGACAACACCACCACCACCGCCAGACGACCACCTCCCACCACCTCTGTTATGAAACACATGAGGGAGGCCTCAACTTCCTGCTAAATCCCACGGCCAGACGGACGCGAGACGGAAGACACTAGCCAGGAACGCTAGGAGGGAGACGCAGAGAGTCGGAGCGCGTAACGGAGTGGCGAGACACCAGCGATACGCTGCTTGGCCAGGGCCGTAGTATCGGTGTCAAGCAAGAGGCTATGATTTTATGAGTCTGTCTCTCTCTCTCTCTCTCTCTCTCTCTTTCTCTCGGCCCAGAGAGGAGGGAGTGCCAGAGAACCAAAACTGAGAGGAAAACAAACGGTTGATCTCCCGCCAAAACCCACCCTCGGTTTCATAAAAAAACCTCCGCACGGCAAACCTCGCACTGCTAACCCGCGCCCCCGACACCAACACGCTGCACCCCCCCGCATCCCGGGCACACCTGCGGAGGATCTCTTTTGAATTATTTGGCTAGGGTAGGGGAGAGCACGGCAGCATGCATCCAGGCAGGCATAGAGAGACGGTTCATAATTCCATACCCTCGCTACGAGACCACGATCACGACCGCAGCGCTCGACCCCACAGACAGCACACCCCCGTGCCGCCGCAGTAAAGACCAGGGAGCGGCAAGAAACTCTATGGAGTCACACAAATCTGTGGAGGAACGCCTGGGCCGAAGAAGCGCGCGAGAGGATATCAAGATGAATTCCGCGCAGCAATGAGTCATGAGAGCAACGCAAAATCACGCGCTATTGCGAATGTCTTCTCTCTTCTCTGCCAGATCTCAGAAACGAGAACGTAAGGACGAGCAAGAGAACGCATAGAGCAGCGACCTAGTACTGATTTACATTGGCAGGACGTCGCAATGAAAACGCACAGATCAAGCATCTGTGAAATCACACTCGTACTCAATTTCCTTTCTTTTCTTTTCTATCGTTCTTTAAGGGGGGGGGGTGACGCTGGAGCGAGGACACAGGAGCGAGACAGGTGACGCTGGAGCGAGGACACAGGCGCGAGGACACAGGAGCGAGGACACAGGAGCGAGGACACAGGTGCGCACAGGGAGCGAGGAGAGGTCCTTTAAACACTGTATTGGTTTATCTTTCTCCCCTGCGTTTCCATTTTTCAACACGGAAACTCTCACTCAACTCCACACCACACACACACACACACACACACACACGCACACACACACACACACACACACACACACACCACTCGTGCACGCAACTCATACCGCCGGGGAGAATACGGACGCGGCGACGCTCCTAAAAATGTATGTTGTGGGACACTTGATGATCACCGCTGGCCCGACTCAATTCCCCCCGCCCGCAGGTATCCGCTGGCAGCGAGACAGGCCGAGCTCTTCAACCTTATCCCGTCCTTGTCCACCACCCCCTCCCCCCCTCCACCCCCCTCCCCCCTGCACCCCGGTGACCATGTTCAAGGAAGCCAGAAAGTTGATTTAAGGATCATAATGACATCAGTTGCAGGCCATCATCGGGCGAATAAAAAAATAGGTCCCCCGTTCCCTGCCGGCGCTCACGGCTCTTTAAACCCCACCCCCTCCCCCCCCCCCCCCCTCCCGCCGCTGCTGCTGTTACTGTTACCTTCTCACACGCAGTACAGTGGCAGTGGCCTGGGAGGGGGAGAGGGGGGAGAGGGGGGAGAGGGGGGAGAGGGGGGAGGCGAGGGAGGGAGGCGCTCTGACACCTCTTTTAGTTTATGGTTCTGTCAGGCCTGTGGACCTCTGTTGATGTTGCAGTAATCACTGGCCCTGCTGCCCCCCCCCCCCAGGTCCCCCTCAGAGTATGTTGCTCCGCCCCCTAATGCCACGGCGACCTATTACCTGCAGCCCAAGCCACACCCCCCCCCCCCCTCGTCCCCCACCCCTTCCCCTCCATATCAAATCATTCAGGCCGGGTCGCGACTACCCGCTACCCGCCGTCACCCTCGCCGATGTTGTCTCCGCACAGCACTCTCTCGTTTCGCTTTCGTATTACCGGCGAATTTGTCTTGTCAGCGTCCCACTGGCCTCCGCGAGACAGCCTAACTGATGTCGTCCGATGTTGTCCGCGGCCGGGACAGAGAGAGAGGGGCGTGGACAGAGGGCAAGGGGGGAGGAGGAGGGGGCGGAGCTCGAACCAAAAAAAGGAGAACTCAAAACGAAGGGTACACCAGTGCACCACAGACACAAGCATTTTTATTCCAATTCCAGTTTATATATGGAAATCTTGGAATTGGGAAATTGGGAAATTGGGAAAATTTTATAGTTTTATAGTTCCCTTTTATAGTTACTTTTATATTATGGACACTTATATGGTTATGGCAGTTTCAGAAAAGGACCATTATTATGAAAAAAAAAATTTCAACAACGGTATTATTTGGTGAATATCGTCCAGATTAAACCACATTTTTTCTTTTAACTATTCAGATTCAAGATTCAAGATTCAAGAAGACTTTAATTATCCCGAGGGAACTTATCGTGCAGCATACAAGTCAGAAGAACACAGGGGAGAAATATACACCACACAATATACAGTCTAAGGAGGGACTGCATTGAAAACAAAAACAACAAACATGTATCAACAAGCGTTTGGCAGTAATGTAGGCTGTCTGCATGGTAAATATTACCAATAACTACAGTAATGTAGGCTGTCTGCATGGTAAATATTACCAATAACTACAGTATTGTAGGCTGTCTGCATGGTAAATATTACCAATAACTACAGTATTGTAGGCTGTCTGCATGGTAAATATTACCAATAACTACAGTATTGTAGGCTGTCTGCATGGTAAATATTACCAATAACTACAGTATTGTAGGCTGTCTGCATGGTAAATATTACCAATAACTACAGTATTGTAGGCTGTCTGCATGGTAAATATTACCAATAACTACAGTATTGTAGGCTGTCTGCATGGTAAATATTACCAATAACTACAGTATTGTAGGCTGTCTGCATGG
>PIJE02007519.1:0-12315 GCA_002895965.2 Coryphaenoides rupestris | reverse complement strand
AAGACAATGATTTAAGTGACTTTGAACGTGGCATGGTTGTTGGTGCCAGACGGGCTGGTCTGAGTATTTCAGCAACTGCTGATCTACTGGGATTTTCACGCACAACCATCTCTAGGGTTTACAGAGAATGGTCCGAAAAAGAGAAAATATCCAGTGAGCGGCAGTTCTCTGGGCGAAAAATGCCTTGTTGATGCCAGAGGTCAGAGGAGAATGGCCAGACTGGTTGGAGCTGATAGAAAGGCAACAGTAACTCAAATAACCACTCGTTACAACCGAGGTATGCAGAAGAGCATTTCTGAACGCACAACACGTCAAACCTTGAAGCAGATGGGCTACAGCAGCAGAAGACCACACCGGGTGCCACTCCTGTCAGCTAAGAACAGGAAACTGAGGCTACAATTCACACGGGCTCACCAAAATTGGACAATAGAAGATTGGAAAAACGTTGCCTGGTCTGATGAGTCTCGATTTCTGCTGCGACATGCAGATGGTAGGGTCAGAATTTGGAACATGAAAGCATGGATCCATCCTGCCTTGTATCAACGGTTCAGGCTGGTGGTGGTGGTGTAATGGTGTGGGGGATATTTTCTTGGCACACTTTGGGCCCCTTAGTACCAATTGAGCATCGTTTAAACGCCACAGCCTACCTGAGTATTGTTGCTGACCATGTCCATCCCTTTATGACCACAGTGTACCCATCTTCTGATGGCTACTTTCAGCAGGATAACGCGCCATGTCACAAAGCTCAAATCATCTCAAACTGGTTTCTTGAACATGACAATGAGTTCACTATACTCAAATGGCCTCCACAATCACCAGATCTCAATCCAATAGAGCACCTTTGGGATGTGGTGGAACGGGAGATTCGCATCATGGATGTGCAGCTGACAAATCTGCAGCAACTGCGTGATGCTATCATGTCAATATGGACCAAAATCTCTGAGGAATGTTTCCAGCACCTTGTTGAATCTATGCCACGAAGAATTAAGGCAGTTCTGAAGGCAAAAGGGGGTCCAACCCGTACTAGCAAGGTGTACCTAATAAAGTGGCCGGTGAGTGTATAGTCCCAGTGGTGTATATGTATTGTATATTATAATATTTATTTTAATATAATTTTTTCCATTTTTATTTTGTATTTTTTCTAATATATATATTTTATATTATAGCCTACTGTATATTTTTGAAGTTGACTTACCTGTATATATTTAGTTCTTTATAAGTATACTTATAAAGAACTAACTCATTTAATTGCAATATTGCAGCTTTGTGTACACATTTTTGTTCTAGAATATCTACAATTGTACATTTTGGGCCACACTCGGCCTGATTACGAGTGTCCACCCGACTGAAGTTAATAAAAACAATGTTCCCACACCAATATTCACTGCAAACAAGCTTTATTTACTATAAAGGGGAGGGAAAGTGCAGGGTTCTTATCGTGCCAGGTCTGTTATTCCAATCTCGTCGTAGTCAGAATAGGGTGCATCACACCGGGAAGTGGTCTCAGGGGGTCCAGGGCAAGGCAGGCAGGAGGGTCATCAGGCAGGCAAGGGTCAGTACACAACACAGGTTCTCAGACAGTCCTTAGGTCGGGGCACACAGCCACTCCTGTCGCTCTTGAACTCACCCACACAGGGTCTTGGTCCGTCTTGGTCCGTCTTGGTCCACTCTCGTCCACTCTCGTCCACTCTCGTCCACTCTCGACCGTCTACACCACCCAGGCCCTCTCCTATTTATTGTCTGCAGCCAGGCCTTTGATTGGCTGCCACCGAGTTCCTCCAAGGCGCAGCCACCTTCAATAAGGCTGATTGCCTCTTCCCACTTCCTGGTCTCCTCGGCTCCCTCTGGGGGCCGAATGGGGAATTGCGGCTCCCCCGACTGTCGTCCACCCTCGTCCTTCTGCCCCTCAGTGGCCGTCTGCCCCAATTTGTAAATCGACAATTGTAAATTAGATTTGTTTTGTTTTTGTTTTTATTTACCACTCGCTTTGGCAATGTAAATGTACGTTTCCCATAGCAATACAGCTCTTTGAATTGAATTGAATTGAAATTGAATTGAGATGGACACTAGATGTGACATCTGCCAACAATGTTGTTGTTCAGCAATGCGATTCAAAAGAGCTTTATTGGCATGGGAAATAAACATTTACAGATGTGCAAAAAACCCAGTACTACAAAAGGAAAGTATCACTCTACCTCTAACCTGTCTGTGTGTCTACCTGTCTGTGTGTCTACCTGTCTGTGTGTCCAGTGGCCGCTCCCTCCCAGGTGAGTGCGGAGGGCGTGGTCTTTGTGGGCCAGTTGCTGCTCCTGTCTCTGATTGGCTACTGGCTGGTCTCCCTGCTGCGCCGAACACTGCGCCTCCTCGTCTGGCTCTTCAAGGTGGGCGTGGTCCTCGCCGCCTTCGTACTGATCCTGAGAGACCCCACAAGCACCACAAGCGCCGTCTGCACGATTGGCCTGTGTCTGATTGGCTACTGGCTGGTCTCCCCGCTGCTCCAATCACTGCGCCTCGCCGTCAGCCTCTACATGTGGGGCAGGGCCGCCTTCGCCTTCGTCCCGAGAGTCCTCGTACCCACCGCCGTCCGCACGATTGGCCTGTGTCTGATTGGCTACTGGCTGGTCTCCCCGCTGCTCGGACCACTGCGCCTCGCCGTCAGCATGATACAGACGATACAGACGATAAGACTCCCCAGCTGGAGAAACACACAGAGGTGGGCGATTTGGTATCGATCCGATACCAAGTAAATACAGGGCCAGTATTGCCGATACCGATACCGATACTTTTTTACTTAGAAAAGCAGCTTATCTACTTTTATGTAGGGGAGAGCAATGCGTCAAAATGTATCCTGTGAAGCCCTTTGAGACTGTCTTGTGATTAAGGGCTATACTAATAAAATGTAATTGAATTGTACGAGTGCGCTCAGTAAAAGTTAATTGTTAGAACACTATCAGTGTCATGGCGTGTATGATACAACAACATGCGTGCAACAGAGTTTCTTAACTTAATCAAACAACTGTGAATTGAAGACATCAGTGGCTGTTCAGTGATGTCAAGTTAATTCATTAGCTTCTACTGCAGCTTTAGAGAAAACACAAAACCGAGAAAAATGGCAAAAACAACTACAATATTGGCTGTATACAGTATGTCAAAATGCCACGATATTGGCATTGAAAAAAAGGCAGAAATAGGCATTTTCAGCACATTTTAACAATCCCGCAATAATTCTGATAACCATGATCATTTTGGTGACTGTAATCGTGATTCAAAATTTTCATAACATTCATAACCCTACCCAGAAGTTTGTCTTGATTGTGTAGTCTGTGGAATTTGAAGTTTGAAGACGCTTGTAAATTGTTCCACAGACGAAGAATCCGTTCCAGTACCATGCCTGCCTGCTGGGGATAAAACTCCAGAAGGGAAGAGCTTCCAGCTGCTGGACGGCCTGCAATCCCACCAGAGCATCCACTGGGACAAACCGGCCTACCGGTGCACCATGTGCTACAAGCAGTTCATGAGGGAGGATGACTTGCGGGATCACAAACTGGCACACCTCAGCATCGAACCCTTCCAGGGTCACGAGCGTGGCAAGCGCTTTTTGGACCAGACAACCCTGAACCTCCTCATGTCCACACACACGGACGAGCCATCGTTCTCTTGCACCTTTTGCGGCAGTCGCTTCAGGAGGCTGTCACACCTGAGGGCCCACAGACGCACACACCGAGGCGAGCTGCTGTTCCCTTGCCCAGATTGCAGTGAGAGTTTTTCACAGCGGGTATCCCTGAAAAAGCACCGACTCACACACATTGACAAGCAGATGTTCCCTTGCACCGTGTGTAACAAGCAGTTCAAGAGGGCGAATGCCCTCCGGAGTCACAACCTGGTGCACCTCGACATCAAGCCCTTCAAGTGCACTGAGTGGAGCCGCAATTCCCCATTCGGCCCCCAGAGGGAGCCGAGGAGACCAGGAAGTGGGAAGAGGCAATCAGCCTTATTGAAGGTGGCTGCGCCTTGGAGGAACTCGGTGGCAGCCAATCAAAGGCCTGGCTGCAGACAATAAATAGGAGAGGGCCTGGGTGGTGTAGACGGTCGAGAGTGGACGAGAGTGGACCAAGACGGACCAAGACGGACCAAGACCCTGTGTGGGTGAGTTCAAGAGCGACAGGAGTGGCTGTGTGCCCCGACCTAAGGACTGTCTGAGAACCCGTGTTGTGTACTGACCCTTGCCTGCCTGATGACCCTCCCGCCTGCCTTGCCCTGGACCCCCTGAGACCACTTCCCGGAGTGATACTCCCTATTTCTGGACTACGACGAGATTGGAATAACAGACCTGGCACGATAAGAACCCTGCACTTTCCCTTCCCCTTTATAGTAAATAAAGCCTGTTTGCAGTGAATATTGGTGTGGGAACATTGATTTATTATCTTCAGTTGGGTGGACACTCCGTAATAGGCGAGTGTGCCACAAAATGTACAATTGTAGATATTCTAGAACAAAAATGTGTACACAAAGCTGCAATATTGCAATTAAATGAGTTAGTTCTTTATAAGTATACTTATAAAGAACTAAATATATACAGGTAAGTCAACTTCAAAAATATACAGTAGGCTATAATATAAAATATATATATTAGAAAAAATACAAAATAAAAATGGAAAAAATTATATTAAAATAAATATATATACACTCACTGGCCACTTTATTAGGTACACATTGCTAATACCGGGTTGGACCCCCTTTTGCCTTCAGAACTGACTTAATTCTTCGTGGCATAGATTCAACAAGGTGCTGGAAACATTCCACAGATTTTGGTCCATATAGACATGATGGCATCACGCAGTTGCTATCACGCATATCATCCATGATGTGAATCTCCTGTTCCACATCCCAAAGGTGCTCTATTGAGATCTGGTGATCGTGGAGGCCATTTGTGACATCCTGCTGAAATTAGCCATCAAAAGATGGGTACACTGGTCATAAAGGGATGGACATGGTCAGCAACAATACTCAGGTAGGCTGTGGCGTTTAAACGATGCTCAATTGGTACGAAGGGGCCCAAAGTGTGCCAAGAAAATATCCCCCAGACCAGTACACCACCACCACCAGCCTGAACCGTTGATACAAGGCAGGATGGATCCATGCCTTCATGTTTACGCCAAATTGTGACCAAACCATCTGCATGTCGCAGCAGAAATCGACTCATCAGACCAGGCAACGCTTTTCCAATCTTCTATTGTCCAATTTTGGTGAGCCAGTGTGAATTGTAGCCTCAGTTTCCTGTTCTTAGCTGACAGGATGTGGTCTTCTGCTGCTGTAGCTTATCTGCTTCAAGGTTCGACGTGTTGTGTGTTCAGAAATGCTCTTCTGCACACCTCGGTTGTAACGAGTGGTTATTTGAGTTACTGTTGCCTTTCTATCAGCTCCAACCAGTCTGGCCGTTCTCCTCTGACCTCTGACATCAACAAGGCATTTTCGCCCAGAGAACTGCCGCTCACTGGATATTTCCTCTTTTTCGGACCATTCTCTGTAAACCCTAGAGATGGTTGTGTGTGAACATCCCAGTAGATCAGCAGTTGCTGAAATACTCAGACCAGCCCGTCTGGCACCAACAACCATGTCACGTTCAAAGTCACTTAAATCACATTTCTTCCCCATTCTGATGCTCGGTTTGAACCTCAGCAGATCATCTTGACCATGTCTACATGTCTAAATGCTGCCATGATTAGATATTTGCGTTAATGAGCAGTTGGACAGGTGTACCTAATAAAGTGGCCGGTGAGTGTATATAAATAAATAATAATAACAATACAAAAAAATATATATATAATACAAAAATGAAGGGGGATTGACAGGTTCTCACCGTCCAGCCCTCCGGCCGCCAGCAGCTCCGCCAGGTACTGGGAGCACACGTTGAGTCGGGCCGCCACCGCCTCCCCGGCCACCGCCACCACACGGGACGCTGTCTGACAGCACAGGACGTTTACATTACATTTACATTATATTACATGTACCAGTAGTAGTACCAGTAGTAGTGTACTTTCCTGGTGTAGTTGCCGGTAAACAGAGCTCACCTGGAGCGCCGCCACCACCGCCTCGTCCCGGGCCAGCCGCCGCAGGTAGGAGCCCGCCTGCTCGACCAGGTACCAGGCGACGGAGCTCAGGTCCTCGGACCGGCCGCTCTCTGCCGCCCCGGGGACCAGCAGGACCCACAGCAGACCCGTAACAGACCACATGCTCCACTCACTCTCTCTCTCTATTGCGTTCAATGACTTAGAAGTTCAGTGTTTCGTCTGATTTATCAGTATTGATCAATACTTGCGTGATGAGGTCGATACTGAAGTTAAACTTTCTATTAGGAAGTGAAACTTTCTATTCACTTTCTATTAGGAAGTGAAACTAAACTAATAATGAAAGTTAAACTGGTTTACCACACAGCTCAACTTATTGCTTTCACTTGTGGTACTGAGTTTTATATTTGGCATCGTAAATGTTCGCATGAGTGATTAAAACTTACAATAACCGTCAGTGGCGCTTAACAAGCTAATTTAACCGAATGACTTTGTCTCCAAGATACGTTCTGTTTATGAAAATGATGTCATCACTTTCACAGCGTATCATCCCATCTATTTTTTTATTTATTTATTTATTATTATTTTGGTGGGGGGGAATAATTGAGTGTGTTGAAATGCAAACCAAGTTATACCTACTTTATTTGCAAATAAAAATATGATTGATTGGTTTGCTGACTGTATCATGACGATAATGAGGGTGACGTGACACGTCCAAAAGTCCCACGGTCAGGTCACGTGACCGCGAGAATAGGATACCTTGCACTTGGCGCTGAAAGTTTATCAAGTAAGAGTAAGAGACGAAAAAAACATGGATAAAAAGTACAACGGTGGGAAAGTGGAGCTGCCAAGTTAAAATCTAAACAGGAAAGGGAAAGAAAGAACGCGTTACTCCAGCAAAGCATACCGAATATCTCAACCTTTTATTAACCTTTATTATTTGCTGAATATGCAGAATGAATTGATCCTAGTGTGTGTGTGTTTGATTGATTGATTGATTGAAGACTGAATCATAGAACTGTTAGAGGTAGAACACCAGTAGGCTGTATTTACATATTTGAGTACTGTTGGCTGCAACAGCAAAACCTAGTGACACAGTTGGACTAATGCCTTGCTTATACCATCATGTGGTGTGAATCCTGTATGAAGCTATCTACAGGTGTTGATATTGTCCTGAAAGTTGTGATTATATGCTGTAGCCTGCCAGTGTAAATCCTGTACAAGTACAAGAGTTTCCAACAAATAGTATGCTAGTAGTGTATTGCGTACATGCCTGCGTGCACGTGTACGTGTCTGGCCCAGGGGCCTCTGAATTCTTAATCCGGCCCTGAGTGACAGTTGTGTGCTGAATCAGTTACATCATAGTGGTTGTGCATGACGTGCAGACAGCCAATCAGCGCTCCTCTCACCTTCCCCGTGAACGGCGCACCCTCTTCTCCTCTTCATCATGCAGCAGTGCGCTGGATGATGAAGAGGAGAAGATGAGCGCCGTTTGGTGTTGTTTTACAGCTGTACACCACAATACTGCAAGCTGCGATGTTTGCACAAAACAAATTAGGTACTTTCAACTCAACACAATCATTCAATGATAATGAAAATTCACATTTTTAATTTTCATTCAAATTTGCATATTGATGATGCATTCACTTCATCAATTATGATGCATTGCTCTCCCCTACATAAAAGTAGATAAGCTGCTTTTCTAAGTAAAAAAGTATCGGTATCGGTATCGGTATCGGCAATACTGGCCCTGTATTTACTTTTTGCAGTATCGCCCACCCCTATCGAAAACAGCTCTATGCCTATCTTTATATACCACAGCGATATATTGCTGTCTCCTTCAACAAATGGACTCCTTGTAAGTTGCTTTGGATAAAAGCATCTGCAAAATGCCCTAAATGTAAATGTAAAGATGAAATGCAATTTACGACATATTAGACAATACATTGCACAAATGAATATAGATATTTGGTCGTTAGGTTTGGAGTCTACGTTTCATGTCTCTTGAGATATAGTAAATGAGGATGCATTTGCTGCCTGCCCTTGCGTATATTCTATCTGCCCATCAGGTGTTTCTTGGTGTTTCTCTCAGGCCTGAGGAGGATGATGAAGCACTTTGGAGCAAAGATGCACAGCAGCAGGCCATAACTAGAAGCCAGGATGGCAAAGATCTCCACNTGGAAACCAAGGTCACGATGGGGAAAAGGCGGACTGAGGGATAGCCATATGATACAGATGATCACCTAGGTGAAAACAGGCAAACACAGTAAGACAACAAACAACACAGATTGACATTCCTAATCCATTCAGTGGCATGGCAGCAGCCTCACCTGGATGGAGGAAATAAGGCAGACACTCCCTCTCTGCTGGCCCGGGCCGAACCACTTCATCAGAGCCCCAGCTCCTGGCTGAGCTGAGCGGAAAGCAGCCAGGACCACTATGGTCTTCACCAAGAGGCAGGAGATACACAGGACAAAGCTGATCCCGAAGGCCGCCTGCTGTAAGCAGCAGGACCACACCGAGGGTCGACCAATGAACACCAGTGTGCACAGGAAGCAGAGCTTGAGTGACAGGAGGAGGAGGAAGCTGAGCTCAGAGTTATTTGCTCGTACCTTTGGGAGAAAGCGAAGCAAAGAAACAGACATTGTGACCCACCAGTGCATAGAACTGTCAAAAGCAGCCATGCAAATATCAAGTAATTCTAACACGATGCTCTCACCAGCGGTGTCTGACGGTAGCACAGGAAGATGACAAACACAGCTGCCGTCACCACGGCGCCCGACACAGATGCTGTCGCCAGGGTGATCCCCATTGTTTCACTGAAGGAGAGGAAGTCCACTATGCGAGGAATGCAGGCAGTGTGTTCTTCATTGGACCAGAAGTCTAATGCACATTGCTGGCACTGCAGGGAACCTGGGTCATCGGAGGAATAAGCGGGAAATGGGAAATGGGAATACATGGGAAAAAAAGATGAGATTACATGCATTTATTTTTAATGTGATTTACACATTTATTAGATTCGATCAGAATAAATAAATTCAGAGTAGATTGCGCAGGAAATAGGAAAATAAAAGGAACAGTATCACGCATGAAAACAGAACATCCCCAAAATAGTTGGGAAAAATAGATAAAAAATACCAATAATAGAAATGCTGCTCACCGGTTTCATTGGAAACCTCCCCTTCAGCACATTGAACACAGTCGAAGCAGCAGACCGGCTTCCCCTTCCTGCTGGCCACGCGGGTTCCTGGGGGACAGGCCGCACTGCATACTGACTCTGGCACCTAACAAATCAATTGAAACACATTTGTAAGATATTAATTTCTTCATTCTACACATATTTAATCACTTTACAACTAGTATATAATCCAAAGTGATATAGACATCATTAAGAAGCAGAGCAATGTTTAGGCCTCTTGCTCAATGCTGCATAGCGTCAGGATGCAGACATTGGGGATTGAACCCAGAACCTTTCGGCCAGGAGCCTCTACACATCCCTGGCACCGTTTTAAGTTTAATCTTTAATACCTGACTGGATCCGGTTCTCCACCGGATGGCTGATTGGTTGAGATGAAGATGGGAGCCATCCACATGGAGACGCTACGCATGATGCAGGTGCAGCATCTTTAAGTGGCCCAATTTGTGGGGCCCCACACGCTTCTTGCTAGCTCTGACAGAGCTATTGCCAGGCTCGGTAGCAACGGCCAATGGAGATGTCACCCCTCCCTCGGTAAGAACAATCCTCTTCATCCTCTGGTGTGTGTATGAAGTTTCACCTGCTTCAGGTGCTTGCACGAAAAGGAAGTCACCATCCCTTCACGATTGACGAACACCGGCATACTCTCCTCAAACTTAAGCCTTAAAAAGCACTTCGTGCTCAACTATTCAATCTCTACAATTATTTTGTATACGCATTTGTAGGAAGGGCATTCTGTACATCTCTTCGGTCCTCAACTATATGTTAATGAGGTGCAGCGAAAGATGATGCTGCTTGTCCTCTTGTGAAACATCGTCTCATCTGCACACTCGAGATCGAGCACAGGGCATGTGGCAGAAGCACTTCGGCTTACAGTCAGTATACACAGCCATAGTTAGACATGTCGTAATGTGACCTCCAAAGTGCGGACCCAGTCGACAGGTGCCTGTCGTGAACCACGGACTCGTTCTCCCAGCCCTTCTAGAGTCTCTGCCTCTCCCAGTGACACCCTGTTCACGAGCCCGCTTCCCGGAGACCTGATTGCGCTAGAATTTCCGCTTCGCCTCTAGAGACAGACCAGATCTCTGGATCCGCCACACACTCGAGACATGCACTCGAGCGTATTTACCAAGAGCTGACCGGATCTCGGCTCGCCAGTGAAACGACGATGCTGACTACTATATTGCAGTTGCTGTTATGAAATCAGCGCTCACACTCAACTCCTCTCTCCCAGAATTCTCTCTCAAAAAACCAACATCACCGGACAAATCGCACGAGCCAACCGGTTCTCCAGAAAATTGCCTCCAAATCCCTCGGTAATATTTTGACTCTGCGAAATAGCAGAACAACCCGAACACACTCACTTGGCGCACAGGGGTTTCCACCTGTCGCGGCAACATTACTTTAAAAGATCTCCTGCTGTAGTGCCTGCCGCCTCCTATCCCTGAGCAGAACCTGTCCTGTCCCACGTCACATTCTACGCACGGGCACCCGAGAAGGAGCGAGACAAGTAAACTACCATGAATGAACGTTCGAGGCCCTCACACCGTTACCTTTCCTCCTTCATGCAACCTCTCGAAGGGATGAAAATTTAAGTATTCCCACCCTTACAACACGCTACTTATCATTCTCCTTGCCATCTGTTCACTAGCAATAACAACCATCCCTGACGCATCCTGCACGTCTGTGTACCAGCAAAAGATCAGTATGACTCTTGCAGTGGAATGCTGAATGGTGGCAGCGGCACGTCTTGCGTCTTTCTTAATAGTCTCCCTGCTGACAGCTTCTAAAAACGCCAAGCACACTCCTGATCCTTCAATCTCCTCTTGGAACACCTGCAAATACAGATGACCAATCAATGCTAATATAGCATGAATAACAAGCCACAAGCAACACGTCTTCTTAATTGTTCAATCAGGAAGTGTTCATAGCAATGTTAGGAAGATATGAGCATTAAAAAGATATGAGGAAAATGGACATTTCATCAAGAGATCACCTGGATTGCCAGACGGCCGTAATCATTGTTCGCAATAACTGCCCCCACCCAGGTCCAGTGATTTTGGATGGCGAGACGGGCCATGGTCTTAGCCTGGTAGACGTCACTGGGAATGGTCCTGAAGAAGTTGGGATACTGAAGCCTGTTGCTAAGACAGGGACAGCTGGCAAGGTAGCTTATCTGGTGAGAAATACAGACTTATCAAAGCAATTGTGTTCATGCTGATGCACTCTCAAATTGCTTCACAGGCCCACATTATAATATACTTATTTCTGGAATATAAGATAAACCAATATGGACATGACTCTCTGCCAGCTCTTCCGAGTACAGTAACATTTACCACATCGAGAACAAGACAAGAGAGCTGAGCGAATCACGAGACAGAACTCATCTCGCCGGTGGTGTACGACCGCATCTCTCCGACCTATTCACGACACGAACACAGCAGGAATCCTCCTCCACACAAGGCATCCCACACTACGGTTGAACTAGGCTCGTCTCACATAGCATCAGTTACACACAGCAATCACACATATTGCCACCACACAGCGTTTACCATGTTCCCAGCGCAATCAATAATTTCCAGCACCTCCGTGCATCATATCCCTTATCTCCGCTCTCTCTCGCTGCTGTTTCTCCGGTGGCACCGGGACGGGGAGGCTTGTCGGTGGACGTACAGCTCCGGCTGTCCCCTCCGACCAGCGAGAAGGCTCCTTGCATGGCCCAAGGGTGTCGCCCACAGCTGTCCAGGATGCGGTAGCTGAGCCTCACTCCCGGTAGGATGGAGGGGTTGCTGTTGATTTCTGCCACCGCAAACTCCATGGCGTACACATACTTTAAAGACTCTATTTCCAAACTGATGCAGGTGGGAAGGAGAAATCAATGAGACGTAGTCTTAAGATGCGGTTCCGTGCAATGATTAAATCAGTGAAAAGGGAAAATTCGCCATCAATATTGAAAATCTTTCAAATGCAAATGGTTTCATATGATCGTGAAGATATGTATTTCATTTCCAGCATAACATAGCAAAACTACAACTCATGAAGTGGGATTTA
>PIJE02007517.1:5000-7500 GCA_002895965.2 Coryphaenoides rupestris | reverse complement strand
CTCTGTCTCTCTCTCTCTCTCTCTCTCTCTCTCTCTCTCTCTCCATGTCTCTTCCATGCTCCTCTCTCTCTCTCATCTCTCGTCCTGTCTCTCTCTACATTACAGTGAAGTGGGGGGAAGGGTGGGCGGGGGGGGGGGGAACAAAACACAGAAGAAGAAACAATGGGTACCCCCCCGCCCCCCCCCAACCCCCCAACCCCCTGCCAATTAAATTAAGCCCATATCATCTCCAGGCATCTCCTCACCCACCCCACATTGTCATGCTAATCACCCCCCAGAGTCAATGCAGGTGTGTGTGTGTGTGTGTGTGTGTGCGCGCGTGTGTGTGCGCGTGTGTGTATGTGTGTGTGTGTGTGTGTGTGTGTGTGTGTGTGTGTGTGGTTCGTCGGCCGGGGCCAGTTTCCTCGCTCATAATGGCCCATAATGGCCATCAAACGGGAGGCGCGGCGTTCAAAGGGCCGCGGCATTACCTCATTTACACCTTACACTGTCATCACAGCACCGCGGCCAATGGGAAGGGATGAATGAATGAATGAATGATTGAATGAATGATTGAATGATTGATTGAATGACAATCGAGCCACCGACATCCTGCTCGGATAACAAAGCTCACAGTCGCTGCCGAGAAGGGGTGGCTGAGGGGGGGGGGGAGATTAGCTGATAAAAAACGTGAAAAGATTCTTCAGGATTCGAGATTCAAGAAGTGAAAAAGTGACGACGCCAATACAATACAATACAATACAAATCACACAAATTGTACGATCACAATCTGAATATCCACAATATTTCGAGTGTTTGCAGCAAAAAAAGAGCAGCAAGAACGAGAAATAGAAAGAAAAAAATAATAAAAGTCATCATATAAACAGCAAGGCAATGTAAAGAACCAAAAAAAAATCGTTGGAACCCCGGGGGGGGAAAAAAAAAGCCTGATTAATTTCACGGGGGGTCCGCCACGCCGAGGGTTCCGTCACGACACGACGCGGCCGGTGGACTCCTCCCCCCCCCCCCCCCCCCCACCTTTACGTAGTTCGGCACTGCGGGTCAGCGAGACAAAGACAGTGTTGTCCGAGGCGTCACGAGTTAAACTTAAAGAACAGCGGGCCAACAGAGGGGGGGGGGGGGGGGAAGGTTTGAGGGTTGAAAACTTGTGGTCAAAACCCGGAACAATTTGAGTGTTTGACAGATATTTGTCGGGACTCGATCCAAAACGTCTGGCCACCCGGGCGAGGGACTCCCCCCTGCCCCCTCCTGCCGTGGGGGGAGGGGGGGGGGGTGTGGTGTGAGGGTCTGACTTCCTTCCTTCCTGAGTGCCAGCCCACCTCACAGTGCCTCTCAGGGGGGTCTCTCTCTCTCTCTCTCTCTCTCTCTCTTCTCTCTTGTCTCTCTCTCTCTCTGTCTCTCTGTCTCTCTCTCTCTCTGTCTCTCTGTCTCTCTCTCTCTCTGTCTCTCTGTCTCTCTCTCTCTGTCTCCCCCCTCGCCTCTCTCTCTCCTTTAAGTGAGGAACATCCGTACTTCCAGGGCTGAGAAGTAACGTTTCCACAGAATACAGACGCATGTGTGTCTTAATGTGTGTCTTAATGTGTGTGATGTTGTCTTAAGAGAACAAGGCAGGGAGGGAGGGGATGGAGGAGAGAGAGGGGGAGTGGAGAAGGGGAGAGAGAGAGAGGGAAGGGAGAGAGGAGAGAGGGAGATGGCGGAGGGAGGGAGCGAGAGGGAGGGAGGGGATGAGAGAGGGGGAGGGAGTGAGGAGAGGGAGAAGAAGGAGAGAGGGAGAGGGGAGGGGAGGGGAGAGAGGGAGAGAGAGGGAGAGAGGAGAGGCGGGAGTGAGAAGAGGGGAAGAGGGAGGAGGAGGCGAGAGAGGGAGGAAGGAGGAGCGGAGAGGGAGAAGAGGAGAGAGGCAGAGATGGAGAAGAGGGGAAGAGGGAAGAGGAGGAGGGAGGGAGCGAGAGAGGAGGAGGGAGCGAGAGAGGAGAAGGGGGAGCGAGAGAGGAGAAGAGAGGGAGGGAGGGAGGGAGGGAGGGAATGAATGAGAGAGGGAGAGAGGTAGGGAGGGAGGGAGGTAGAGAGCGTGCGAGGGAGGGAGGTGGAGTGATGAGACACATTTCATCACAAATGGGAGGTGGTGGTCGTCGTCGGCTGGGAGGTGGAATCTCGCCGCAGCCACAGCTGGGAAAACACTCGGAGGACGAGGAGTGTGGGAGGAAATGTTTAATCGGCCCGCTGTGGGAACCCGCCTTTCACTTTCCCTCTCTCTCTCTCTCTCTCTCTCTCTCTCTCTCTCTCTCTCTCTCGGCGGCCGGTCCTCTCAGAACCAGAGCCACCCCCACACACACACACACACACCACACACACACACACACACATATATACACACACACTCACTTTCTGAATTACTTTTTTGTGTCTATTTCTTTCCATTCTCTTTCCCTTCCTTCCATCTCTCTCTCATCCTCTCTCTGCCTCGCCCTCTCTCTCTCTCTCTCTCTCTCTCTCTCTCTCT
>PIJE02007515.1:0-12323 GCA_002895965.2 Coryphaenoides rupestris | reverse complement strand
CTTCTTAGAAACTGATACTGCCGCTGTATCGAACAGTGAAATGCAAGATTCTCGCTCTCCACTGGCAGAGCTTGGCATCACTGAGAACTGCGTTATCTGGTTCACTCCACCTAGATACAGATCGGCACTTATCAGGTCACGACGGAATGGCTTCCCTGTCCAGACCCTGCACTTGAAACTGGAGGTACTAAACAAGGCTCAGTACTGGGGACCCTTTGTTTTCTTTATAGCATTAGATCTCTCGGCTCTGTAATCACATCCCACGGCTTTCTCCTACCACTGCTATGCTGATGACACCCAACTGTTTCTTTCCTTCCCCCCCTCAGACACCACATCGCAACACGCATCTCAAAATGCCTGGCCGACATCAGCAGATGGACGACCGCCAACCACCTGAAAGCTCAACCTCGACAAGACTGAGCTTCTCTTCATACGGTAAAGAGACATGTCAAATGGACCATACTTGTCACTATCGAGGACATCAAGTCTCCCCTGCGCCCCACGGCAAGGAACCTTGGCGTGGTACTGGATGACCAGCTGTCCCTGCAAACGCAACATTACCTCTGTGGCCCGATCTTGTAGAATTGCTCTCTACAACATCCGCAAGATCCGGCCCTTCCTCACACGTGAAGCAGCGCAGATCCTGGTCCAAACGCTCGTTATTTACATTTATTTACAGTCCGTTATCACTCGTCTCGACTACTGCAACTCTCTCCTGGCTGGACTCCCCGCCTCAACAATCAAGCCCTTACAACGCATCCAGAACGCAGCAGCACGCCTCGTGTTCAACCTACCTAAATTCTCCCATGTAACCCCCCTCTTCCGCAACCTCCACTGGCTCCCGGTAATCGCTCGCATTCGATTCAAGACACTGGTACTGACTTTCATGGCTGTCAACGGAACCGCCCCTACCTACCTCCAAACATTAGTCCGACCTTACACCCCAGCCCGAGCACTCCGCTCGGCAACTTCTGCCAAACGACTGGTACCGCCTTCACTAAAAACAGCCAAACATCGCTCTTCCAAGTCCCAACTCTTCAAGGTTCTGGCTCTGCAGTGGTAGAATGAGCTCCCGGATCATGTCAGGACGGCCGAGTCGCTCACCAGCTTCCACAAGAGACTCAAGACCCACCTGTTCAGAGTTCACCTGGACTCTACATAACCCCCCCAGCACTAACCTGTGTGTTTATATGTCTTAACACTTATTAATGGCACTTAGCATTGTTGTTCGTTCTCAGATGTTGTAGCATGCTTAGAATCGCACGCCTGCCCAGCTACTTATGCAGGCAACTTGGCAATTATGAAACTCGTTCTATTCGTCTCGTAAATAGGAATGCTCGAAAACAGCTCTATTCTTATCTTCAGGTACCACAGTGATATATTGCTGCCTCTCCTTCAACAAATGTACTCTTTGTAAGTCGCTTTGGATAAAAGCGTCTGTCAAATGCCCTAAATGTAAATGTAAATGCATTTATTGGACTTACGTGGCAGATACAGGTACAGTTTGTTCTTCCGGAGTGTTATATTCGGGGAAGTGGTGGTAGACACAGTGTATTTTCCTGTTCATGTTTCTGTAAAGAAAGAAAGAAAACCTGTTATTGTGAATTGACGGCAACAGCGGTAGCTACAGCAAGCTAATGGACGATAGTGAAACATAACGTCTGAATAAATATCGTCATACGCGTACGAACGTGAGCGATACTCACGGAAGGTTCAGCATGTGGGACATGTGCAGGTAGATGGTGCCGTTGGGCTCCTTCGTGAACTCTGCCCAGGAGCTCTTGGCGTGGGTCAGGGCGTACTGGTCGATGGGGTCACTGGAGTACGCCTCCTGCAGGATCCACTTCCCAGAAAAAAGCTGACAAGGGGGGGGGGTCGGGGGTTACTCAAAATCCAGCCTCCACAAAATGACAAAACAATCATTGAAACAAATACTTGTGTCCTTCTACTAGTGTCCTCCGAGAGGCAATTTGTGGTCCAGCACAGAACATAGACATTACATGTGCATCAGAAACAAAACAACAATAGTTTATCTCAGATTATCTACAGTAGCCAGCATGAATGACATCATGTTTTAAAGTGCATGTCAATGACTGTATTGTTATAAATAATGTAATAAAGAAATGAAAAATAAGTATACTGCACATCCCCTAGTCCATGTACATCACATCCCCTAGCCCATGTATATCACATCCCCTAGCCCATATATATCACATCCCCTAGTCCATGTATATCACATCCCCTAGTCCATGTATATCACATCCCCTAGTCCATGTATATCACATCCCCTAGTCCATGAATATCACATCCCCTAGTCCATGTATATCACATCCCCTAGTCCATGTATATCACCATCCCATATTAGTGCAAGATAGAATAGATACGATCACACAAGTATCGCACCCTGTCCACAGTTTAGATTCAACCAAGATTTAGATCAGACTAGCATTAGACAGAATCACGATTAGACATTAAGATCCACCAGATCATAAGTCAACTAGAATTCGGTCCATGATAGCCATACTAATCCTATAGAGGTGATGTGAATATGCAGACCATAGTATTACGATCGTTCCCGATAGACAGAAAGATAATACATAATTAATTCCTACCAAACTTAAGGTCGTTTATACGTCAGATAGCACCCAAATCATAGAACATACCATAGACCTCAGGCTCTCAACTCTAGACCTACATGAGAACTAGGTATCAGACAGATATGAAGCCACACAGTATAGACAGACCTTTAGACACGAGTACCAGACACATCGATCAGAGTTGAAGCTGATGAGTAAGCACAGCATTAGTATCACTAAGATACGAGCCATTTTGGCCCCTCTCCCACTAAATAAAATTCATCTGGAGCCGCAAAACCTATTTTACCCTTAAAATGAAGATAACACAGTGTATAACGATTATATATAGTAACTATATATACAGAGGGATTGGAATTTATCCAAAGGCTTATTTCTAGCATGTATCTATTATTTTTCATTTTTATTCTTTTTTATAACAATATTTTCATTTAGAATTTTTTTTGTGACCCACTGTAATAGAACTATAGTTCGTTGCCTTTATGAAATTATAAAACAACAAAGAGAAAACTGTTGAAGAACATTTTATTGCTGTTCTAACATAGGAAAACCTCAAACTCTTATGAGGAGAAAAAACACTGGCATGTGTAGACCTACTTTTAAATCAAACAGGTCTATTTTAGTCCTTCCCTTATTTGTGGGAAATTAATAAAATAAAAAGTAGCCCACTTTGAAATAAATTAAGCATATAGAACGAGTATAATAAGTATAAACATATAGAACATATAAAACGAGTAAACATCGGCCAGTTTGTTGTAATCCTGCATCGTTAGTAGTGAAAGCAAATTAATCTGTCCACGCTGAATTACCGTATTTTTCGGACTATAAGGCGCACTTAAAATCCTGTAATTTTCTCAAAAATCGACAGTGCGCCTTATAATCCGGTGCGCCTTATGTATTAACCTCAAACCGATTTTATGTGGTACACGGCGCTCAAAAATCTGTCAAGCCGCACCGCTTGATGGATTGTCGGCGCATTACGGCTACCGCGGCGTAATACTTGATGGATTGTCGGCGCATTACGGCTACCGCGGCGTAATACTTGATGGATTGTCGGCGCATTACGGCTACCGCGGCGTAATACTTGATGGATTTGTCGGCGCATTACGGCTACCGCGGCGTAATACTTGATGGATTGTCGGCGCATTACGGCTACCGCGGCGTAATACTTGATGGATTGTCGGCGCATTACGGCTACCGCGGCGTAATACTTGATGGATTGTCGGCGCATTACGGCTACCGCGGCGTAATACTTGATGGATTGTCGGCGCATTACGGCTACCGCGACTCCATGCGCGCCCATCTCACCGATACTGTCAAAACCCAAGTGAAGCAAACTAATTCAGAGCTTGCCGTCATTCCGGGTGGATTAACCAAAGAACTCCAACCGCTAGATATTGGTGTCAACAGGTCGTTCAAAGTTAAATTGCGAGCTGCGTGGGAGCATTGGATGACAGAAGGCGAACACACATTCACCAAGACAGGGAGGCAACGCCGGGCGAGTTACTCCACTATCTGCCAATGGATCGTGGATGCCTGGGCTAAAGTATCAGTCTCAAGTGTCGTCCGAGCTTTCACAAAGGTTGGAATCATCATTGAACAGCTCAGTGACAGCAACGAGACTGACTCTGATAATGACGAGAGGGATCCGGGCATGCTTGATGCCGTAATCGCCCAACTGTTAAACTCAGACACTGAAGATGAAGAATTTGATGGATTTGTGTTTGAGGAATGAACTGAAAAAGTGAGTGTATTGTTTTGTATTTTATGTGTTACAACTGAACAATGTTGAGAGTTATTGTGAATGAGTTGAATAAAGTTTGATTTATCTGACTGTTTTGTGTTGCTTAATGCGCCTTATAATGCGGTGCGCCTTATAATCCGGTGCGCCTTATGTATGAAAATAGACCCGTTCATTGACAGTGCGCCTTATAATCCGGTGCGCCTTATAGTCCGAAAAATACGGTAACATTTTCCTCTGCCACTTTTCTTTTCTTGGATTTATCCATGATTAGCTTACCAGGGGTTTGGAAACTCAAGATTAGCCACCTGCAGACGGCAGGGTGGCTAAAATTATATAATAAATAAAGTTTTTACTATTTTTAGTGTCGCTTCGTCTTCTGAAAATCCAATCCAACTGACAGCTCGAGCGCGAGTTCGTCAAGAAAGTTTGTTCGCAGTGATTGGATGAACAATGTTTCATGACTTGACCAATCAGAGGCAGAGTAGGGCGGGTCGTGAGGCAGAGTAGGGCGGGTCGTGAGGCAGAGTAGCCTGCAAACACCTCGGGCGCGAATAGCAGGACCCAAGGTCCGCTGGCCTTATATGTCGTGGATTGTGCTGTCTGTAGTCGTCATTACTGCTATTTGCACCAATATGCTTTATTTTTTACCTTTATTTAACCAGATAAAATCAGTTTAGTTTCGTTTAGTTGACGAAATATTAAACACTTTTTTTTTCAAAGCTGCAGGGAGCCACTGCAGAGGGGCTAAAGAGCCGCATGCGGCTCCGGAGCCGCGGGTTGCCGACCCCTGCCCTAGTCCATGAATATCACATCCCCTAGTCCATGTACAGTATATCACACTCCCTCGTCCATTTATATCACATCCTCTCGTACATGTATACCACATCCCCTCGTCCATGTACATAACATCCCCGAGTACATGTATATCATATCCCCTAGTCAGGTACATCACATCCCCTACTCCATGTATATCACACCCTCTCGTGCATGTATATCACATGTATATCACATGTATATCACATGTATATCACATGTATATCACATCCCCTAGTCTAGTATTTAGGGTGTGTTGGAATGGGTGACTCCCAGATGAAAGGTGTTGTGTTCCAACCCCTTATCTCTGCAGTTTACCTTCCACAGGTATCCTTCCACAAGATGCCCTAACACCCCAACCTGCTTTGGACAACAGCCTCTGATAAATGGCTAAATATTAGTACGTAGTAATCTTTCTCATAGATTGATCTTATTCATCAGTTTGTTTGTTTCATACCATGCCAAGGATCTCCGTTTCGTTGATGGGCTTCAGGATTTGGGAGCAGTTTCTGCTTTGTGGATCGGGAGATGCTGCAGAGTTCTTCACAGTCAGAGCCAGCAGCACAGCACCGCACACAATCAAGAGACTAGGACGCGGTTAAGGTACAATCTTATCAGGAACCATCACCAATGCAAACATATGCATTTCTGTTTGATCGCACAAATAACTAATTTACTAGCTATATATATAACACTATATATACATATATTCCTTTTAGTATATAAATAAATAAAGAATTCAAATGTTATCATTATTACAACATCATAAAAATGAATGATAAAAAGAAGTATTTATAAAAAGGATTCTTCATCACGGTGCTTATGAACATAGTTGCCAGAATTCTTCTCACTGCCAATGAGGGCGGTCTGACTGCTGAGCCACTGGGAAGTACTGGAACAAGTCAATTCCTAAGAGTGGCATGAGGAAGAGTAAACATGGCACCTGTTACACACCAGATGGTCCATACCATTCGAATCCTCCTGGATCAGAACAGCTCCAGCACCTACACCGCTTGCGTCCACCTCCATCTTAAACAGTTTCCCAAAGTCTGGAGCTGCAAGAACAGGTGCTACAGAGCAAAGCTTTCGCACAATCAAAAGCATGTTGGCAGTCCTTAGGCCACGCAAACGAGACATGGGGACTCAGCAGACTAGTTAGTGGGGCAACAACAGAGGAAAAATTCAGACAAAACCCACGATAATAACCAGCCATACCTAAGAAGCGGCGCAGCTCGCGCCGGGTGGCGGGAACTGGGAAGGTAGTGATTGCAGCCACTTTAGCTTCCACAGGACGCACTTCACCTCCCCCAACCTGTTTACCAAGATAGGTAACAGTAGCCTTGCCAAACTCGCATTTAGCTAAATTCAGCGTTAGGGAAACCTCCGCTAAGCGCTGAAACACGGTTCTCAAGGTTGTCACATGGGCAGCCCAATCTGGGGAATACACCACTACATCATCCAGATAGGCAGTACAATGGGGAACATCAGCTAAAACAATGTTGACTAACCGCTGGAATGTGGCAGGTGCATTGCGCATTCCAAACGCCATCACAGAATACTCCTGAAAGCTGTCAGGGGTAACGAACACCAAAATGGCTGAGGCACGAGGAGTAAGAGGGACTTGCCAGTAGCCCTTTAATAAATCCAACTTGGTAAAAAATGAGCAGTAGGGATGCTGCTTAATAGGAGGTGCCCCTCCCACATCAATGTCATGCTCTAGAACTGTGGTCCGTGTAGGAACATCTCCGAATCGACCAGGGAACTCTTGTATCATGGTTATGACGCTGGCCTTCTTTTCACTATCCAGGTATGCCAAATATGAGTCAAGAGCCAACAACATCTCAGAGTTCAGTAACCGAGGAGTCTGCTGGGGAGCACAAAACACCCGGACAGGCCCCCACTGTTATGTTACGGCTCTTAGATGTATATAGCTCGTCTACGTCTAGGGGGGGTGTAGAGGAGTCGCAACAAAACTATGTGCACCAAACTTATCGTAGGAAGTGAGGAAGCAAGCACGCTACAACCCGACTTAAGTGTAAATACAATACTTTATTTGCTCAAGGCAAATACCAAATATCAATACAAAACGCACGCCAAGGGGAAAAGGGAACGATGAGCGGTGCCCAAGTAAAGAAATCATAAACCAAAAGTGATCTCCTAAACTAGTACAATAGTAATCTATACTATCAAGGCTAAGCAAAATCTAAGCTACACTAGACTAATAAATACAGAGGGTGGCACCCAATCCTAACCTGGTGAATAGTAACAGAGGTAAGGCTAAGTGATGAAAATGTAAACCCATGGGTCTCTTACCTATTCACCTTGTCCCTATGGTGTAAAAATAACAGAATAATGAGGATCAAAAAGCATAAGAGCGAAACTGGGGGTTAAACAAATAGTAACTATGATCTTTACAAAAGAAATCACGATGCTGACAAAACACGAAGCAAACAATGCAACAGCGAACCGCGCCAACAGGGCTTTTAAAGGAACGGACCGCCCTCTGATTGGACAGGAACAGATAGATGTAGGGGAGTGACGGGGATGAATGGCCAATTGCTGATGGACACCTGATGCAGAACGATAGGAGAGGGGAGAAACAGACGGAAACACAAAGCACAACAAGGACACGCTCATGCAGGAGCGGGGAACGTAACACGCTTCTTACGCTGTTATTTCTCATACTGGTCTCTCTGGCTAAAGAGATGGCTGAACTCTGAACCCTGAGTAAAATACAAAAAAAATGGTTGTCTATTGACTTGGCACGTTTGCTTAATCTCTGATGACATATCATATGGTCGTTTTATTATTGAGTACAGTACATTTGTTACAAAAAATATGACGTTAGTAAGCTGTGGTTGATGTGGTTGGTATGGTCTCGCATCTCCAAATGGTGCTCTGGTGTCCATATATACAGTATATACCAGCATCACTTCCCTAAAATATAGTTAATGCTCCACCGAAACAGGGTTGGGATTAGGGTTAGGTTAGGGTTAGTTTGATCTGTACATATGACCCCTTTCAACCATTAACACAACTCGTTATGTAATACTCAACTCCAAGCCATCCTCATCACCAACATCAAGAACATTATGTGAGCCTGAAACCACCACAGCAGGAACAACAGATTGGACGGCGGGCCCTGCAGTCTCATCTAGGGTTTCCTTCTGAGGTTTGCCTCTAGCATGGTATACCTTTAACATGTTGATGTGGCAAACTCGAGACTTGCGTCTCCGATCGGGAGTCTGGATAACATAATCAGTAATCATTCAATCAGTTTCATTCTTACTGGTCATTTAAAAAAAAAAAGAAAAACACTGAAAAACCTGTTGAACAATTACAACACTGGAAAAGAAATACAAATTATAAAACGGGTACCTGAAATCAAGCAATCTGATCTAATAAACATACAGTATGCCACGGCTATGAGTCTAATTCCTTTTCACAATTGGCATCACTCCGCCTGTGAGGGGAAAACAGTGTGAACCGTCTCTCCAGAGATATTGGTGACCGACACTCGGTGAGCGGAGAAAGTGCAGCAACATCCTCGCCACGCCAAGCGACACACCTCCACAAGCAGTCTTCAAAGTCATCCTACTGATGCTGGACAGTTTTTCAGTGATTAATGGCAACATACAAATGAATATAAATAAATAGCCAAATTATGTTCATAAAAACGGCTTGAATTGGAATGTGTCTGTGACCGCTAATATGTTGCATTGCATAGCATGTTAATGAAAACTATTTCAATTGTACTGTGTCTTTTAGCCTACTTTCATATTGCCATGCTTAGTGATCATTTTATAAAAGCAATAGCTCACTTCAGTCCGTGATATATGGTTCTTATACCACAGCTAAGGGCCGACGCGAAGCGGCCTGTCATGAGCTATTGCTTAAATAATCTGTTTAGGGCTGAGACTTCTAACTTTGTGACCCGTTTATTACCAGTAATTCCTCGAGATTGGTTTATTTGTGGCAGCCTGCCACAATATCAACATTGACTTCCACATCGGCGTCATGCAGTTGTTGTTGAGGCTGTATAAATAACTTTGTGACGGCGGAGTTCCCCAAGTTTTACAATACTGACTGCCAGGAATGTCCATCCATCCATCCATCCATTTGCGTCCGCTTATCTATATTTTAGGGAAGTGATGCTGGTATATACTGTATATATGGACACCAGAGCACCATTTGGAGATGCGAGACCATACCAACCACATCAACCACAGCTTACTAACGTCATATTTTTTGTAACAAATGTACTGCACTCAATAATAAAACGACCATATGATATGTCATCAGAGATTAAGCAAACGTCAATAGACAACCATTTTTTTTGTATTTTACTCAGGGTTCAGAGTTCAGCCATCTCTTTAGCCAGAGAGACCAGTATGAGAAATAACAGCGTAAGAAGCGTGTTACGTTCCCCGCTCCTGCATGAGCGTGTCCTTGTTGTGCTTTGTGTTTCCGTCTGTTTCTCCCCTCTCCTATCGTTCTGCATCAGGTGTCCATCAGCAATTGGCCATTCATCCCCGTCACTCCCCTACATCTATCTGTTCCTGTCCAATCAGAGGGCGGTCCGTTCCTTTAAAAGCCCTGTTGGCGCGGTTCGCTGTTGCATTGTTTGCTTCGTGTTTTGTCAGCATCGTGATTTCTTTTGTAAAGATCATAGTTACTATTTGTTTAACCCCCAGTTTCGCTCTTATGCTTTTTGATCCTCATTATTCTGTTATTTTTACACCATAGGGACAAGGTGAATAGGTAAGAGACCCATGGGTTTACATTTTCATCACGTAGCCTTACCTCTGTTACTATTCACCAGGTTAGGAGTGGGTGCCACCCTCTGTATTTATTAGTCTAGTGTAGCTTAGATTTTGCTTAGCCTTGATAGTATAGATTACTATTGTACTAGTTTAGGAGATCACTTTTGGTTTATGATTTCTTTACTTGGGCACCGCTCATCGTTCCCTTTTCCCCTTGGCGTGCGTTTTGTATTGATATTTGGTATTTGCCCTGAGCAAATAAAGTATTGCATTTACACTGAAGTTGGGTTGTAGCGTGCTTGCTTCCTCACTTCCTACGATAAGTTTGGTGCGACTCCTCTACACCCCCCTAGACGTAGACGAGCTATATACATCTAAGAGCCGTAACAGTCTCCAATAACACCAGAAAAAGTCGCTAGACACGTGTTCTCAGGGCCGCCCCTCCCTAAACGCAGAACACGCGCTGTGCGTAGGGCCTCACATTCCATGGGGGGCCACATGTTGCTCAATATGCTGCAATATGGATGCGCATTTGCGCTACCGTGAGGCGCGCGTTGGGCACCGAGTCAGCTCGAGGCGGCTACCGGCCATGATGTTTAAAACAATGTATCTGCCAGGACCTGTCTACATCACGCATCAACGCAACGCCGCAACGTGTCCATTTGTTCTGTTACGAGCTAGCGGTTAGTCAGCAGTGTGGAAGATGGACCGCGCGTAAACGGTCAAAAGTGTGCCTTCACTTTGTAAAAGAAAGCGACGACAAGGCTAAGTGCAGTAAATGTGGGAAAGGCTGACATGGTGATCTGTCTTCTGTACTGGGAGCGTACGGCCGGGCGCTGGGACCGTACGGCCCGGAGTACGGATAAGCAGAACCGGAACGGGAATCAATAAAATTCAAACAATACCCAACCCTAGACGGACATTATAGTTTAGGTACCAGTATGTGCAAACTTGTTGAAATTAGACGGCCAGGCCACCATGAAGAGTCGCGGTTCTCCCGATGGCCAGTCCGGCCCTGATTTGTACGATAAGCAAATTATATTCTTTGCAAGCTCTCGCGGGCCACATAAAATGAGGTGCCGGGCCGGATCCGGCCCGCGGGCCTTGAGTTTGACACGTATGGTCTAGGGGGTGGGACTGCATTAAATACATATGATCGTCTACGTGGGTTGTGAGTGTTTGACTCCCAGACAAAATGTAGCCTCCTGGGTTCGAACCCCAACGTCTGCAGTCTGTAACCCATAGACGAGGTGCCCCCTAACGCTGATCTACCTGCTCCTTAATGACATGTACCTGAATTCACTGTAAGTCGCTTGCAAAGTGTGTTAAATGCGGAGGCGGTGGCTCAGGAGGTAGAGTGGGGTGGTCCGGCACCTGGAAGGTTGCTGGTTCGATCCCTTAGCTACATGTCGATGTGTCCCTGAGCAAGACACCCTAACCCTAACTGACTGAGGCCTTGCATGGTTGACAACCGCCGTCGGTGTATGACTGGGTGTATGAATGGGTGTATGACTGTGTGTATGACTGGGTGCATGACTGGGTGTATGAATGGGTGTGTGAATGGGTGTGTGAATGTGAGGCATTCATTTTGTAATATTGTTCCAGGAAACTTTTATTTTGAATTTGGATAAAGGACAATGTGTGTATGGGTGTGGGTGTGGGTGTGTGTATACTTCGGATTGAATGCCCTAAATATAAATGTAATCATAACACACTTTGAGCGACCAAAGGTCTGAGATGCACTACATAAATGTAGTTCATTTACCATTTGAAATGGCTGTTTATCACATGTCCAATTCAGCATGCCTAACATGCAGTAGACAGTCCTCCTCACCCACTCTCCCCTCCCGCCCCTCACAGGGAACGTTCTTCCGGCTGTACTACCCCTGCCAGAATGTGGAGCAGGGGGAGAAGCCTGATTGGATCCCGTGCCGGGAGTACTTTAACGGCCTGGCAGACTTCATGAAGATCAACCGGGCCATCAGCGAAAAGATCTTCAACTATCTCTTTGGTACAACCCCCTCTCTCTTTCTCTCTCTCTTTCTCTCTCTCTCTCTCACTCTCTCACTCTCACTCTCTGTCTCTCTCCTCTCTCACTCTTTTGTCTCTCTCTCTCTCTCTCTCTCTCTCTCTCTCTCTCGTGTGTCTTGTAGCGTAAGTAGGTGTTGCTGCTTCAGATGGTCTCTCCTCTCGTCCTCAACTCTTGGTCTCTCTTTCGTCTCCTAAGGGTCCTTTAAGATCCCGGCCTACTTGGACGCTCCATTCAGGAGCGATGAGAAATGTCCCGTGGTGGTCTTCTCCCATGGCCTCGGTGCCTTCCGGTGAGAAAACGCAGATGAGACACCGACTCTCCTGAAACGCTCCAACACCACCAGCCGCTCCAATTATTTGGGCCACACACAGCCACAC
>PIJE02007513.1:0-12325 GCA_002895965.2 Coryphaenoides rupestris | reverse complement strand
CTATAATTTTCTCTGGTGTTGCGTGTGTGTGTATGTGTGTGAGTGCGCCCGGGGCGTACCTGGATCTGCACCGAAGGCGCCTCGAGGGCCCGGTAGACCATGGGCAGCACGCTGTTCTTGATTCCTCGGCCGGCGTCTTGGTCAGCAGCAGGTCCATCTTCTGCAGGAAGATCAGTAGAATCTACACAGCCAGGGGGGGGGGGCGAATGGGGTGGGGCCAGGGTGGATGGGGTGGAGCATTAGAAACATGTGGAGGGGGGTGTGGTCAGAGGTGAACTCAATGTGTGTCAGGTGAGGATTCAGTATATGCCATGCTTTGAGTGAGGTAGTGAGTGACAAGTTAAAGGAGCATTAGCGATAAGTTAAAACGCTTAAAGGCGCAGTCCACCGGACGCCGTCGAGGCTCCTGTTGGGGTCGTTAGTGTTTTTTCATTTTTTATTTAAAAACTTTGACAGAAAATGTTAAAAGCTTTGTCACTGGCGACATCATTGTAAACTAACATATTGGAAATTCTTGAATAACTCTCTACTGCCCACACTGGGAGCCTCATGTGTCAATCGGTGGACTGCACCTTTAAAGGGGCCCTAATATACCACCAGGTGCGGGTGTCCACCTAGATGTATGCTGACTAGATCAGTTTACCAGTTGTTGGTACGGTCCACTGGGTAGGCTGGTAGTCCGATCGAGTCAGTGTACATCTAGGTAGACACGCCCACTTGTGATGTCACTTTGTGACGCTAATCACGCTCACACCTGGTGGTATAATATAGCCCCTTCAAATAAAACAAAACACATTTCTTTCTCTACAAATTACAATAAAATAAGGACATGAAAAGCCGTTAGTAGATGCGTGTATTCTGGGCCAGGTAACACTCACCATATTGCTCGCCTGAGGAGGCGTAAGAAGAGAAATAAAAACAGAAGAGAGAGACCATTCAATCCTTAGTCTAAGCTCAAACGGTTACGGTTACGTCACAGCAAAACAAATCTAACTCGCACAGAAGGATCATGCAAAGCAAATGCCTAAAGCTATCCCATGCTAAATAAAAAAAAATCAACAAACTGCAACCCGACAACCAAAATGTCTTTTTGTTTGACGAAGGATTATTTTTAGAGCCACTTCTTATAAACCTATGCTTAAAACGGTGCCATAGGAAAAGATTGAAGAGCTGTTATTTGAATTTAATGGCCATCCATCAGCTATTATTGCGTGGAGACGTTTAATATTGCCATGCCTACTTGTTTATATGCCTTGCTGTTTATATGTGTATATGGTTACATTTAGATTTACACAGCCAATCAGCATTGGCTGTGTTCGTGCACCGCTGGGCACGGCCGGACACCGGAGAGGACCGGCTAGTACTGATGCTGCTGTTGCTGCTGCTGCCGCCTGAACAACACACCACACCCCACCCCACACCTCCCTCCCTCCCTCCCTCCCTCCCTCCCTAATCACACAGTCTGCAGGGAAACAAGATCTCCCTCTCCCCCGTAACTCTCAGACATGCATGAGACACTGCGGCTCATGTTCTCGACTCTGTGCGTGTGTGCGCGTATACGTGCGTGCGTGTGTGTGTGTGTGTCTACCTGGACGGGCTCCTGCTGCTTGAAGATGGGCGTGAGGTCGGGCAGCACCAGGCGGACGTACTCGTCCTTGGTGCACTCCTCGGCGATCAGCAGCACGTTGGCAGCACGAAGGGGACCATGTCCGGGTTCACGAACTCCCCCGTCAGCACGGGCAGGATCCGGTAGACCACCACTCTCTGCGGGTGGGGCGGGGGGTTAACAGGGTGGGTTGACCGGAAGGGCATACGAAAAATAGAAACAATTCTGAATCGATTTACTACTTTGCAAAATTGTTTTTCTTTTCGTCTTACATTTCTCATCTGTCTTATATTCTTATATTGCCCTTGATATTTCACATTCCTGCTGCTCTTTAAACACTGGAAATACTGGAAATATTGTAAATATTCTGATCCCTCCAATTCTTGTTATTTGTATTATTCTTTTGCACATCCGCTGTATCCCCCATGTAATGAATCAACAATTTAGAATTCTAGAATTGTTTGAAATAGCTTTTGAGCAAGTTGTCTTTCACATAGATGACGTCATCAAGGAGCAGAATGTTTTTGGCGGGCAATTTGCTCAAGGATCCTACGGGCAACCTCCAACTAAGATACTATTATGATACATATCCATATACATCTCGTGCGCTGTACACACACACAAAATGTACTTTTAAAAAAAGGTCATATTGTGATATATATATTTACATATTTTAATTTTATTTTCATACATTAAAGACATTTCTAGGCTAGGGCCTCTCAGCAGCACTTGATCCTGATATGCATTTACAGTTGGCTATATTGCATTTTCGATCATATGTTGATTTAATTGTTCAGTCCTCGTATGCATGCATTTATTATTAAACAAAAACCCTTGCATAGATCCAGACCTTCCCATGGTGTACTTGGGTGTAACGTGCATAATATGTGTATAGGTGTATAAGTGGACTGTCATCTATGTTTATATGTTTCTGTCAATAAATACTAAATCGATCTATCTATTGTGGGGGTTTTCTATGACCCCCTTTGAGTGATCCTTTAATCAAATTGATATCAATTCATATCTGAGGCGCATAACATGTGAATCCTGTGCGTTGTTTCGAGTAGCCAATGGCTGCATACATGCATATTCCAAAATGGCTGCTTGATTCTGGTTCGGAGGAGCCTCCCGGTCTCATGTGCTCGTGTGTGTGTGTGTGTGTGTGTGTGTGTGTGTGTGTGTGTGTGTGTGTGTGTGTGTGTGTGTGTGTGTGTGTGTGTGTGTGTGTGTGTGTGTGTGTGTGTGTGTGTGTGTGTGTGTGTGTGTGTGTGTGTGTGTGTGTGTCCTCTCTTCTCTAGGAGCTGTGTCTCAACATCATCCCCACCTTCGCCAACCTGATCGACTACCCCTCCATGAAGAACTCTCTGATCCCCCGCATCAAGTCGGCCTGTCTGCAGACCTCCTCGCTGGCGGTCAGTCCTTTATCGTTTAGCAAAAAGAGACTTAAAATCGGATCCCTAAATTGCCTCAACTATTTATCCACTTACGAGGGGAATATGCAGCATTTTCAAGAAACAAATAAGCAAAAGCAACCTACAAAACATTGAATTGTAGTGCCAAACATACAACCGATATAGCAATCATTATTATATGAATGTAGTTTAATACCACAATAAGGACTTTTGAGAAATGTAAATAGGCTATTAAGTATCTCCGCCAAAGAGCGCGATTAATAGTAACATTTTTTAAGCAGTTTATTATTATATATAATTATAATTGCTTATTCAACATTAATTATTGAGGACAACCCCAGTTTGCAAGTCGGCTCGTTTGGACCCTCGACAGAGCGGGTACTAAAAAAAGTACCAGGTACCGGTTTTAGCCTGGTGGAAAAGCACATACACAATAAGTGTGTGTGTGTGTGTGTGTTGACGTGGTCAGGTGCGTGTGAACTCCCTCGTGTGCCTGGGAAGATCCTGGAGTACCTGGATAAGTGGTACGTCATCGACGAGATCCTGCCCTTCCTCCAGCTCATCCCGTCCCGCGAGCCCGCCGTGCTAATGGGTGTGCTCGGTAAGGTCACATGACTACCACCACGAGCCAATAAGGACGAGGTGTTAAACACAGACCCACTGACATTTGACCCCTCCCTGAACCCCCGATAGGTATCTACAAGTGCACCTTCACCCACAAGAAGCTGGGAATCCCCAAGGAGCATCTGGCCAGCAAGTGCCTGCCCCACCTGGTCGCCCTCAGCATCGACAACAACCTCAACCTTAACCAGGTGAACAAGAACCTGGTCATGTGATCACTAGTGGGAGTGCCCACCCAGATGTACGATCTGACTAGATCAGTCCACCGGCCGACACAAAATGATCTAGTCGGCGTACATCCGGGTGGACACGAAACATTCGTAGTCGTACTCAACATTTAAATGAATCACAGATTTGTCTAAGTGTTTGATTGGCACATGTAAATCACAACACAGGGCCATTCTGAACAGTGAAACTGAAAGACAGTGAAAGTATGTAGGAAGTAGGCCAAATATATATATATATGCAAACCTATTCTCAATTTTACAAATACAAATACAAACATTTCTTCAGTTAGAACAATCCTGACTACATTCGCAATACTTTCAGTGCGCAATGAAACACTCTTGACCTGTTTACCTCTTCGTCCTGTTAACCCACGCTGACCCCTCCTCTTCCTAAACCCCACCCCGCCCTCCCCTCCAGTTCAACTCCTTCATGGTGGTCGTCCGGGAGATGCTGAGTCGCATGGAGGCGGAGCATAAGACCAAGCTTGAGCAGCTGCACGCCATGCAGGAGCAGCAGAGGTGATACATCCAACATGGTGGTCTTCGTCATTGAATAAAAATAGTTATTATCAAAGCAGGTGTGGGAGTGGGTGTGGTTAGTGGCTGGGTGGTTTAATTGGCCACACCTGGCCCAGTTAGAGTCTGGGGTGGGTGGGGCTACAGCCTCAACTGGCCCAGTTGAAGTCTGGAGTGGGTGGGGCTGCAGCCTCACCTGGCCCAGTTAGAGTCTGGGGTGGGTGGGGCTACAGCCTCACCTGGCCCAGTGAGAGTCTGGGGGGGGTGGGTGGAGCTGCAGCCTTACCTGGCCCAGTTAGAGTCTGGAGTCTGTGTTGCATTGGGTAATCAGTGCACCACAGGCTTGCAGCCCCACCCACCCCAGACTCTTAACTGGGCCAGGTGAGGCTGTAGCCCCACCCCCTCCCAGACTCTAACTGGGCCAGGTGGGGCTGTTGCCCTACCCACCCCAGACTCTAACTGGTCCAAGTGAGGCCAATTAAGACAGCCAGCCACCAAACACACACACTCCCACACCAGGTTACACACACACACAGACACATGCAATTTGTCCATCATCAAATTGCGACCAGTTGAATTCCAGGGTGCTCACCGTTGCCCCTCCCCACCCTCCCATCCAGGAGCATGGTGATATCCACCAGCGGCAACCAATCGGAGGAGAGCAACGCCGCGCCCGGCTCGAGCCACCACCACCAGGTGGGTGGTCGCTTCCACGGCAACCAAAATGCCAAAATGATGGGCGGTTGGTAAATTGCCGTGCACTGCACTCTCACACCTTCTCCCCCCCCCCCCCCCCCTTGTGCTACAGATCAGCGGCATCTTTGGCAGCGGCGTAAACGGGAAAGAAAATGGCTCCTCGACGCCAGCGTCACAGCCCAGCAGAGTGAGTGCGGGACGTCGGGAGTGCATCATGGGATTTTGTTGTCGTTGCCGATACTTGCCGCCATGTTGAGAGAACTCAAATGCCTACATGTTTTACTTTTTGCACAAATACCTGCAAGATTTTCGTCCGATGTCCATATGCATTCGTTGAGGTCCTCCACCACCACAGTAGACATGCGTCGATCAGTAGTTCCACTAATCGCACACCGCGATATTTGTCTGAAGATGTAAGGGAGTGTCTCAAAACTGAGTGCACTTGATCCACAAATGCAGATTCAACAGTTCACAAGACAATTTACTTATTGCAACTAATGCATATGGACATATCAGGAAAATATCCTTTTCATAGGAAATTCTAAGACATGGATTCATAAATATACGATAAGATAGAAACTTCATTGATCCCGAAGGAAATTCTTGTGCCAGGTTGCATAACAATATTTGTGTACAAATATGTGTGCATTTGTACAAATCCTTGCACATTCAGTCAAATGACACAAAGACACAAGTTGAACTCTATTAGTGTGATTATGAGCCATCTCTCTCCATACAGTCTCCGACAGTCTGCATCATGACTCTCTTTCTGATGTTGTCCCCGCGACCGTAGGTGGCGCTGACTCTGGAGGAGAAGCAGCGCTTGGCCAAGGAACAGGAGCAGGCGTCCAAACTACGGAAGCAGCAACCCTTGGCCCCACAGGCCATCAAACCGGCGGCTCCCTCCACACAGGTAACGTATGCTTCTTTCGAAACCGGCTTCCGACGCAGTTCAGAATAGTCACTCTCCGAATCCGGTGTATCCCCCCCCCTTCATACCCCACTAGTAGGGTATGAAGGGGGGCGGGGCTTGGAGGCCGGTGCCAGATCTCGGTAGGTTAACGGACAGCCCTCCTATACTCTAGTACCGCCCCAATATCAGCCAGTTCTGTGCAACTACACAAGGTAGGGTCGAATTCGGGTGTCCGATTTGTGGCTGAAGTTCAGGTTCATTTTCAGGTTCAGGTTCTGGATTGTCTGTAGCAAAGCGGCGAGCCCGGCAATCAATGTGACACAAGGCAGCATCACCCGGAATGATTCAAAGTTTAATCAGATACATGGAGCATATATATACAGTTTGGGATGGGGAAGAGACGTCAGAAGTTAGGAGCATTTACATGTCGACACAACAAGTCAACTTGGGAAGCAGGGATATTATGGCTCCACACGGAGATGCACCTGCCACGGAGACGCACCCGTCCCCACCTCCCAGACAGTCGACCTGGGAAGCATGAATATTATGGTCGTGCATGTCGACACAACAGACAGTCAGCCTGGGAAGCAGGGACACCATCGTCCCCACGGTCGAAGAACAGCGAGTGCATCCTCAAGGCCTCCCAGGGCTAACACATACGAGTGAAGCTAAATAGTCACATAGGTCTAACGGCAGAGTGGAAATTTACCGGCCTACAAGATTAATACAACCACAACTCCCAACAGTCACTGTTGGTTAATCATCCCCCCCCCCCTCCCCGCATTCTCTTGGGCAGGCTAAGGATCTGACCAGCAGTCTCTTCCAAAACAAGACGTCCCTGGGCGGCCTGTCCCTGGCCAACACGCCGCGACCGGGCCCCGCCGCCGCCACCACCACCACCGCCATGTCGGCCTTCCCCGGCCCCATGATGGGCACCATGGGCACCCCCATGTCCAACGGCTTCAACCCCGCCATGGGCTTCCAGGCGGCGGGCTTGGGCCGGGGCATGGGCCCGAGCCTCTACGGGGGCATGGCCACCGCCAGCAGCACGCCCAACTTCGGCTCGCTCGCCCAGCACCCGGGAGGCCTCGGGCAGACGAACAGGACGCCCAACATGGCCGCCCTGGACAACCTCTTCACCAGCAACAAGCCCAAAGCGACGCTCCACCAGCTGGGCTCCAACACAGGCAGCAGTGGCGGCCCCCACGGCCAACAGCGCCCCTGGCATAATCAATTCGGGCCGGGCCAGGCCAATCAGACTGCGCCGGCTCCAGGCTTTGGGATGCAGGCCAACCCGTTTTTCAACCCGCAGAACTTTCTCAGCCCCCCACTGCCCCCAGCGTCAACCCAGTGGCCCTGAAGCACAGCGCTTCGGTCAACAACGACCTCAAGGACTTGTTTGGCTAGAAACGCCATTTCGGTATTGTAAAGGGCTCCTGTAATACCACCACACGTGATTTGAAGGCCTGTTGGCTGATCTATCCGTCATACGTCTGCGTGGACACACCCACCTGTGACTTCATAAGCCGGCGATTCTGAAACGGCTTGCGATGGCTGATCACTCACAGCTGGTGGTAAAATAGGAGCCCTTTAAGAACCGTAGAGAAGGGAAGAAGTGTTGAATTATTGTGGTGAAAAATATGCTGTGATTGAATGTGAAAAATGAATAATCCTATTTGAGGGTGTTGCTGTATATATTTTTTTAAATCCCACTTTGTTTGCAATGTTCACCCCCTGTTTGACAACTTTGCGCCAATTGCACAACTCTTTCAACGGTTGGACAAAACAAAATGAAAAAAAATTGGGTTGTGTAACTCCCATTGTCTACTGCGTTCTTACCATGGATGGGGTTTTCCTACAGCTTTTGTACTTGAAACATTTCTACGAATGTCAAAAGGGTGAGCGGGTCTATTATTCGATTTTGTTCGGGTGTACATATCGAAAAACGAAATCCACAATCCCAAATTTCTCGGCGTTCTAAGACGTGCTCGTGTTCAATTTATGTTGATCTTTCTTTGTACACGTTTCTGGTTCTTCGAGCACCGGGGGCTAAGACTGGAAGTACCACGGGGCCACTGGCTGTGCAAACGAATGGGAACGCGCCATGCTCGGGTACAATGGGGGGAGGAGCCAAAGATGTAGCACAGGCTAGCGTGGGATGCGGCCAAGGGGCTCCTTTTATATACATAGATGCTGGGCTGTTTTGTTTTGGGAAAGGGGAAGTTGGGGAGACACCTCCAGAGTATTTATTGTCATAAACCCCACGTCGGGTCTTTGCCTTAAAGGGGACATATTATGCCTTCAGGTATGAGTGTGATTAGATCCAGGTGGTGGTGGACATGCCCACTTGTGATGTCACTAGGCGACAGTAGTCACATGGCAATTGTGAAACTGCTTGCAGTGACTAATCCCACTCACACCTGGTGGCATAATATGTCCCCTTTAAGGTGTGAGCGTGGTTAAAAATCACTCCCCTTCACTGAGGTTTCAATGTCTAATTCCACGAGGGGGAAAGCATCTGAAGGAATCTTTTGCTCATTGAATTGTCTTCGTGTCACTAAAGCATATCTGTTTCGTACGTATGAAAGACGAAGCATTCTACGAATTGTTACGTTCAGTTTTCTGTCCTTTTGTTCCTTGTCATTGAGAATCTTTTTGAGTACATCATTCCATTCAATGCGGTCATTGTGCATCATGCAATGATTATTAATTTAATCTTAATCAATGCTATTTCCTAGAGTACACAGTGTCGGATAGGAAAGTAGCTAAGATGTTATCAATTAGCCTGGTCTAGTTTTCTACAGATGAAGAAATTTGTATTTTGCCCAAATTAGATGGTTTCTTTCCCCCACTGCACGATAATTACGTTACTAGATTTTTAACCCATCTCAATAAATATTGGTTTTGTTGCACGTTACTGAAAATATTGAAAGGTAATATTTTCATTATCTTTCTCATTGTGACACCAATTTCCACGGACCAACATTTTCATTTGCACACGACGGCAAAAATGTTTTCGATGTTTTTTGGTTTTTTTTTTCCCCACAATTTTCTGTGTATGACGCAAGCGCAGCGTACATATTGAGTCGAGCACTTTTAACCTTAAAGGGGCACTAAAGTGAGCATGATTAGCCGTTACAAGCACTTGAAATTGTCACTGGACTGAACCGACTGATAGACGTATACTGACTAGATCAGTTTTAAGTGGACACTCCCACTTGTGATGTCACTTTGTCCCAATGACAATTTTGAAACTGCTCGTAGTGGTTAATCACGCTCACACCTGGTGGCACAATAGGGCCCCCTTTCATGGGAATCTATACTGCTGATATATTGTGAACATATAAACATTGTCGGCCCCTCTGTATTTTGTACATTTTAACTGATGGGCCTTAAAAGAGTGGTGTGCAATATTCCTGAAGGACTTGGGAATACTTGGCAGTTTTCCCCGGTTCAGGTGGCCTTGCCCTGTTCCCTGGCTTAGGCTCGAATTGTCATACATTCATACGTACATATTAAACGGACCCTATTAAACTGCTGTGAGGGTGATTAGCCGCGGAAGCTGCTTCATTGTGACGTAGTGACATCACAAGTGGGAGTGTCCATCTAGTATGTATGTCACGACTTGAACGGTTTACCAGTTGGTACAGGCTGGGCTGGTAGTCTGATCTAGTCATACATCTAGGTGGATTTACTCCCACTTGTGATGTCCCCATAACACGGCCGCTTGTAATGGCTAATCATGCTTACTCCCGGTGGTAGTAATAGGGCCCCTTTAAGATTCTGTGAGCATGTGGTTGATTGGCTGAGAAGACCTAATCGAAAGGCGCGAGACCAAGCAGACGATCGCCATTGGGTGGCTGCTGTATCGCGACGTCTTTGCTTCATATTTCTTTGCAGTGTTCCATCCATGTGCTAGTCGGACTCCAAAGCAGAAAACAAAAGCATATTCTTCTACAAGATATATAGCGGCTTGTTTGTAGATGACAAAACCGCTATTGTGTATGCGTTGCGTGGTCTTATGTGTTGAGGTGGTTTAATGGAGAATCTGTACAAATAAAATAGTTAATATTGTCATGGTGTGATCTTTCTTTTTTGCCTTTGTTCATGTTTATTAAGACCGCTTTAACCCAACTCCTGGGTCAAATGACTGGTCCTCTCTGACTTACATAAACAAATGTCTACATATACAAGTGTGATAAAGATATATTCAACATATAAATGTAGTAGTAATCGTTAAAATATAACCTCCATGAATGTGACCAAGTCATTTTGAGGTAGAAATAACCTTTCAGCCACAAGGTAGGAGCTGGAAACACTTTCACATGTTGTGATGTGTTTTCTAAACGATGGTTCTACTCACGGCTCTTGGGATGAACTGGAGGCTCTTGAATTGAGATAAGATAAGATAGAACTTTATTCATCCTGAAGGAAATTCTCTCGCCAGAGGTTGCTAAAAAATACCAACACTACAGTATCCTCTAGAACACCACAGTATCCTAGGACTAAAGTCTAACCCTTTAGACACAGTATTCCTAGGACTAAAGTCTAACCTTAAGGAACATCCAAACAGTATCCTAGGACTAAAGTCTAACCCTCTAGAAACACCACAGTATCCGTAGACAAAGTCTACCCTCTAGAACACCACAGTATCCTAGGACTAATGTCTAACACTCTAGAACACCACTGTCCTAGGACTAAAGTCTAACCCTCTAGAACACCACAGTATCCTAGGACTAAAGTCTAACCCTCTAGAACACCACAGTATCCTAGGACTAAAGTCTAACCCTCTAGAACACCACAGTATCCTAGGACTAAAGTCTAACCCTCTAGAACACCACAGTATCCTAGGACTAAAGTCTAACACTCTAGAACACCACAGTATCCTAGGACTAAAGTCTAACCCTCTAGAACACCACAGTATCCTAGGACTAAAGTCTAACCCTCTAGAACGCCACAGTATCCTAGGACTAAAGTCTAACCCTCTAGAACGCCACAGTATCCTAGGACTAAAGTCTAACCCTCTAGAACACCACAGTATCCTAGGACTAAAGTCTAACCCTCTAGAACACCACAGTATCCTAGGACTAAAGTCTAACCCTCTAGAACACCACAGTATCTTCGTGGTGTGAATTTAACAAAGCCTTATTATTTCTAAGTCCTGTTAATTGTGAAGTCATGGCTTCGTTAAACTAATATCTGGCGCAGTGGGCAGACCAGTGCGCTAATCTTCTGCAGACATGGGTTCAAGTCCTGCTGTTTGTGTTGTGAATTTAATGAAGACTTCTTATGTCGAAGTCCCGTTAATTGCAAAGTCAAGTACGACCTCCAACCATATCCAAGTCCTGTGTCCTGGTGGCGTCAGTCAACCAACCAGCTCTCTGCCACAGCTCAACCCAAGCCCCCTAACACAAACAAAAATAACTATTTAAAGGGTGGGGAATGGCTGATGGGAGATCCGGAACAGGTGGTGATTGATTGGTTGATGACTGGAACCAGGTGCACACATCTGAGAAGTAGGAGAATGAAACCAGCAGGAGGAGACCAAACAACACAAACCAACAAGACATGAAGGCCTACAACATGTATACATACAAAACACTGTACGTAAGAAATATATACATACAGGTCTACATCAGAACTACTTTAATATAAGAATTCAAGCTCTTTTCGATGACCTACGTCTACTTTCTACAAATATTTCTACCTACACGTTTAGTTTGGTTAGCTTTCAGTCTAGACTAAATGAAACCCAAAACTACGGAGCTTCCCCTCCTCTCCTCCCGTCATTCACGAAAACTTCAGTAGCTCACCGGCCGTCAGAGATGGTTTGTTTAGGAACAACTAAAAGAGGCTGCTAGTGCTGTAGCAGCTAAGTGGACCAGTGGACTGTAGCAACTGGTAGGCTGATCTTATCCACCATACTATCTAGGTGGACACTCCCACTTGTGATGTCAGAAACCAGAGATTTTGAAACCACGTAGAAGGCTAATCACGCTCACATTGTAGTCAATCAAAAGTGCTCAAAAGCAACTGACCGCAGTGCAAGTTAACATTGGCTTGTAACACCGACTATCAAGATTAAAGATCAAGACATTAAACAGAAGTAGTGATAACTATTGTACATGTGGCGGGAGCAGTAAGGGGAGAATAGGGAACAACCTGGGGAATTGCACCCCAGGAAATACTCAAGAACCTTAAATAACAATAGTAGGATATGGCACACAGGTTCGTTTGCTGATACCAGACAGACGTCCATCCATCCATCCATTTTCGTCCGCTTATCCGGGGTCGGGTCGCGGTGGCAGCCGGCTAAGCAGGGCCCCCCAGGCTT
>PIJE02007512.1:10000-12329 GCA_002895965.2 Coryphaenoides rupestris | reverse complement strand
AAAAGAGAGAAGATAAGGCATGCTGCTGTAATCTCCATGTTATCATGCAGCCCCCTGCCTATGTATTCGCCCTGGTTCAGCCGTGGTGGGCACACAACACACACACACACACACACACACACACACAACACACACACACACCACCACACACACATACACACACACACACACGACATCACACACACACAACACACACACAACACACACACACACTGGCCCGACATCGCGTCACGCACTGGGTCCTGCTCCATAACGCTGCAACTATTACTGGGCAAATAACATTTCATCCAATCAGAAAGGCAGCCAAGCATAGGAGAAGATAGGCACGCACACACACGCACAACGCGCGACACACACACACACACCGCACATACACACACACACACAACTGGCTGTGGCAACAAAACAAAATTTCTTTCTTTCGAAGTCAGTAAACTGGTGAGAAAGCGCAACAATTGGTTCAGTCTCTCCTTGACAACTATTTTCTCTCTCTTCTCTCTCTCTCTCTCTCTCTTCTCTCTCTCTCTCTCTCCTCCTCTCTCGCTCTCTCTCTCACGTCTTCTGCTCTCTCTACTCTCTCTCTCTCTCTCTCTCTCTCTCATCTCTTCTCTCTCTCTCCCTCTCTATCTCTCTCTCTCTCTCTCTCTCTCTCCCCGTCTCGTCACACTGCCAGGGCATTAACATCGCGGGTTAGGAGAGGAGTGAACTCACATAAGGACGTGGAGTGATGTGACCCTTAGAAGATTTGAATAGCACGACAAAGAGACCGAGGGAAGAGGAAGGGAGAGCAGAGAGAGGAGGAGGAGAGGAGAAGGAAGGAGGAGAATGAAGGATGGAGAGGAAGGGAGGAGAAGCGAGGAGGAAGAGGAGAGAAAAAGGACGAGAATAGAGGACCGACAGAAGGAGGAAAAAAAGGAGGTGAAGAATATAATGATCGTATCTCACTTTAAACAATTACACTATAATAGGCTACTATAACGAGTCGTGAGTCACCGGCCACCATAGAGCACTAAGACCAGCTACACACACACGTACGCACGATAATCACACACACACACACAATTAACACCAAAACACAACACACACACACAACACATACACGGTGCCATACATACCATCTCCAATTGGCACATCGACGGGGGCCGAGGAGGGTGGGAATATGTGAGATGAAGTCAGGAATGCCGTCAGAGAGAGAGGGAGAGAGAGAGAAGAGAGAGAGAGAGGGAGAGAGAGAGAAGGAGAGGAAGAGAGATGGAGCGGAGGGAAGGAAAGGGTCCATATTAGAATGAGCGAAAGAGAGCAGAGAGAAGAGAGAGAGAGGAGACTGAGGAGAGCGGAAAGAAAAGCAGAAAAAGCTGAAACGGGGGAGCAAACGGACCCGTTTTTCCAGGACCAGAAAAGAGCGGCTCTTCAGAACGGCGCAGCCCCGTGAGACTAATAACTGCAACGCCAGTCGACGGCTAAACCACCTCACACGCTGCATGCGCGCGCCACGAGTTCGCCGTCCACCGGTGACCTTCATCACAAAGCGACACTATCACAAAGTGACCTATAATAAACGGATTGGCCTCATTAGCCTTTTATTCGTCCTTTTATTCCAAGAACGTCTTTTAACAGAGAGAATAGATCATGTTTCTTCTTCTTCTTCTTCTCTGTGGTCGGTCTGTGTGGTTGATTGCGGTGCGTGTTGCGCGTTGTGTGTGTGATTTGTGTGGAAGGCACCATTCCTAGGAAAGAGTAGGAGGTATGACAGCGTCCTGGGATAGGATACCTATATATAAGCCCTTGGGCCTGGTGTTGGGGTGATGGGGGGGGTTGGGGATTGGGGTTGGGGGGTTTGGGGGGTTAGCATGGCCGGTATCCGTCGCCGGATAGCTCAGATGCCGAGCTCCACGTCCCGTCAACCCGTGCCCTTCCTCTTTTCCCGCTCACCCACCCCCGCCCACCAGCCACCCCGCACCCCCAACGCTCTCTTTAATTAACGTTATGCGCCGGGAACAGCTACCTGCGTGGCTGACGACGCGACGCAACGCATTTAGAAAGTGACCAGAGATGCGCTTCGCTTTTAAATAGCCGATCCCACGCATGTGGCGCGCGGGTCGGTGTCATCAGATCCACTTTAGTACCGCGTTTATCCAGGGCCGTGTCTCGGGAAGGAGGCGCTTCGTTTCACAACACCCGGGCGGCCACAAACATGGGGGGGGGGGGCAGAGCGGTTGTCCGGTGACAGGAGGGTTGCCGGTTCGATCCCCGGGCTCCGCCTGTTCGAAACATGTAATTGGGTTTGTTTCTATGGGTGTAAACACGCGCCTCGTTTTTTATTGCAGGT
>PIJE02007512.1:0-7500 GCA_002895965.2 Coryphaenoides rupestris | reverse complement strand
ATCATTTTTGTAACGAAAGAGAAAAACAAGAGATGATGTGACACTGACAGACAGAGAGACAGAGACACACACACACACAGAGCTAGAGAGAGAGAGAGAGAGAGAGAGAGAGAGAGAGAGAGAGAGCGATAGAGACAGAGGGACAGAGACAGAGAGCTAGAGAGGGAGCGACAGAGAGAGAGAGGCAGAGAGAGAGGTGGAGAGACCGCAATCAATAGAGAGACAGGACAGAGAGAGAGGCAGAGAGAGAGAGATAGAAAGATAGAGAGAGAGAGAGAGAGAGAGAGAGAGAGAGAGAGAGAGAGAGAGAGAGAGAGAGAGAGAGAGAGAGAGAGAGTTAGAGAGCGAGCGATAGAGAGATAGAGACAGAGACAGAGAGGTAGAGAGAGATCGATAGAGACAGAGAGATAGAGACAGAGAGCTAGAGAGTGAGCGACAGAGAGATAGAGACAGAGAGAGAGGTAGAGAGAGAGACAGAGACAGCGAGAGAGAGGTAGAGAGAGACCAATCAATAGAGAGACAGGACAGCGAGAGAGGTGGAGAGAGAGATAGAGACAGCGAGAGAGAGGTAGAGAGAGACCAATCAATAGAGAGACAGGACAGAGAGAGAGGCAGAGAGAGAGATAGAAATTAAGATAGAGAGAGAGAGAGAGAGAGAGAGAGAGAGAGAGAGAGAGAGAGAGAGAGAGAGAGAGAGAGAGAGAGAGAGAGAGAGAGAGAGAGAGACAAAGAGCTCTGTAATAAGGATTTGTTTCGGCTCCGATCACAGCAGCAGGTCCCCAGCACGACTCCGCTCAAACTACCAGTCGGGGGTCACAATCATCACTGTCTCCCTCTTTTTAACCACCACTCCACCCCCTCCACCACCACCACCACCACCTTCCTGCATCCTGTCTTCCATCCGCCCCTCTTTCTCTCCCTCCCTCCTTCCCTCCCTCCCTCCCTCCCTCTCCCTGGCTGGCTGTGCTCAAGAACAGCCGTGTTTGTTGTAACCATAGAAACGTACGTCGGTCCACAGCCGAATGTTGGTCACGTGCGTTTTACGTAGTCGGCAAACCGGGTAAAACGAGGGCAGATTTTACCGATAATATTTTTCTTTTGCTCTCATCAATACTTTACGATATACGGTGATAAGTACTTTATGCTTCTCTATGCACAGTATATTGTTATACGTTCAGTAGACGATCCACAAACAAAGTCAAAACCTGGGAACTACAGTAATGGTTGTGTCGTGCACAACGTTAGTTATAAACACTCGTTATTTAATTCCAGCATTGACTCAATCATCCCATTGGAAAATAATACGACAACTAACAACACAGAACAAATGTGTTAAAACTACCCAAAGCAAAATCAATCACGCCTACCGCTCGTGGCTATAAATCCATCGATAAACATCCGCAATGTCGTTGACGCGATTGAGCCGACCTTCCCCCGACACATGCGACCCTACGGGAATAGCTTCGACGCTTATCGCTTCCGAGCGGTTTTTCATGCGCCGGTTCGATGACATCACGGACGCCGATTGGCCCGCGAGCGGCAGGAAGGAGATGACATCGCGCTGAATGTTGACCCAGACTCGAGGCTGATCTCACCGAAAGAAAAACACCAAATCAGGAGCACCATAAAAGTAAGTGGACACACACACGCACGGACACACACACACACACACACACACAGAGAGCTAACTGTGGACTTATGATTCACACACCACGCATGTAAACACGCGATTACCCCAAATAGGCGGCTGATCAGAGACACGAGGGACTCTCTGAATGGCGGTGTCCTTGATGAGCCACCTGGACCATCGCTGGCTCCCACTGGGAGACTACAGGCCCCATATGGTCGGCATCTTCTTTTTCGTCATCATCCTCCTCCGTCCAACTTAGTTCTTGCAGCGGTTTCTGAAGGGGAATGACGTTCAGTCGAGGGCCGGTGCCGTTCTGAACTCCACTGAACCTCACTGTGCTGTAGGCCTGGCCACATGAGAAGCACACACACACGCGCACACACGTGCCCACACGCGCACACGTGCCCGCAACACACACACGCACACACGCATGTGAACACACAGACACAGACACGTGGCCTGCAACACACACACACACACACACACACACACGCACGCGCACACGCAGACACGTGCCTGCAACACACACACACACACAGAGCACATACTCACACACACACCACGCACACGCACATGTGACCGCAACACACACACACACGCACACACACATGCCCGCAACACACACACACGCGCACACACAGACACAGACACACACACACAGACACACACACACACACACACACACACACACACACACACACCACACTGACCACGGGGTGGTCAGACTGGCAGGCAGTAGGGAAATTGGAGTGAGACAGGACCTGACCAGATCATTGTACTGGGCCTGCCAACACACACACACACACACACACACACACACATGCGGCACACGCACGCACCACACACACACACACACACACACACCATGTGCATAAGTGTGTGTGTGTGCGCATCGGGATAGCATATTATCTGTGCTTGTATATCTCCAGTGCACATGTAGTTGCGTATGTACTCTCCCACTGTCCATGTCCGTGTGTGTGTGTGTGTGTGTGTGTGTGTGTGTGTCACGTCGACATGTGTGAACATACGTGGTGTGTGTGTGTGTGGTGTGTGTGTGTGTGTGTGTGTCACGTCGACATGTGTGAACATACGTGTGTGTGTGTGTGTGTGTGTGTGTGTGTGTGGTGTTGTGTCACGTCGACATGTGTGAACATACGTGTGTGTGTGTGTGTGTGTGTTGGCATTTAAAGTGAGTGTGTGTAAACACAGTGGAAAACTCCCTCAACGTCTGTTTACTGGTAGAGATAAGGGACGTCACATGACTTACTCTACACAACCAGGGAGAGAGAGAGAGAGGGTAGGAGGGGGGGGGGGGGGGGGGGGGAGGGGAGAGAGAGAGAGAGAGAGAGAGGGGGAGAGGGAGAAAGAGGGAGATAAAGGAGAGAGGGAGAGAGAGAGGGGGGAAGAGAGAAGGAGTCGAGAGGGGGAGGAGGGGAAGAAAAGAGAGAGAGGGAGAAAAAGAGAGAGAGAGATATAGAGGGAGAAAGAGACCAAGAGGGGGATAAAGAGACACAGAGAGAGAGAGAGAGAGAGAGAGAGAGAGAGAGAGAGAGACTGGCAGTGTCAAAGCGATCATGCTGACAAACCTTGAATGGATTCAAATTAGGAGCGGGTGAGAGATGGAGGGGGAGATAGGAGGAGAAACTGATTCATGGCGAGTGGGCACTGGGCTGGAAAGTCAAGTAATAACGAGGGAGTCCCCCTCCTCTCGCTCCCCCACGCTCCTCTGCTCTCCCTCAACTTCTCCCCTCATTTACTCTCTCCCCCTTGCTCCTTCTCTCCTCCCCCTCTTTCTCCCTCTCCTCTCCTGTCATGTTAAAAGACACGCAAGACCTGCGCATCGTCAACATTTTCATGTACCGTTTGTTTTTGTCAGTTTTCCCTCGTCTCACGTCTTCCATCAACGTCCCTTTCCCTCCCCCTCCTCCTCCTCCTCCTCATCATCATCATGTCTCCTCCCCTCCCCTCCTCCATGCCCTCATCTCCTCCCCCCCCCCTCCACATTCACTCACCTCCCTCCTCTCCTCTCGTCACCCCTCCCTCCTTCCTCCCTTCCCCCTGTCATTTCTCCCCTTCACTGCTGTCATCTCACCTCCTGTCATGTCACCTCCCTCCCTCATCATTTATCGCCCCCTCCCTCCCTCCCTCCTCACCTCTTCTCTCCTCCCCTACTGTCATCGGCACTCTGGTCATTACCCTCCCATTACCCTCCCTCCCTCCCTCCGTAGTCATTTATCCCTCACCCCTCCTCCTCCCGTCTCACCTCTTCTCTCCTCTTCTCTCAACTCTGCGCACCTCCCCTTCCCGTCATCTCCACTCCGGTCATTACCCTCCCATTACCTCCCTCCCTCCCTCCGTAGTCATTTATCCCCCTCCCCCTCCCTCACCCCTTCCCCGGTTCCCTCCTCCACCACCGCCACCGCCGCCGCCGCCGCCGCCGCCGCCGCCGCCTGCCGTTCCCATCTGCGGTTGCGGGTCCGAGGGGGAGTGAGACGCACGGTCTGGCCGCACTGACCGATAAATGCCGCTTGTGCCGTTTCCGTCTGCCTCTCTGTCGCTCAGCGTGCTGCTGCTGCTGCTGCTGCTGCTGCTGCTGCCCACCGTCTGCTGGACAGCTCAGGGCTCAACCAGGGGCAGCGTCGGTGGTGGCGGTGGTGGTCGTGTGGTGGTGGTGGCGTCGGTGGTGGTGGTGGTGGCGGCGGGGGCATGCATGGGCCACGCGGCTCCACTGTAGCGGCGTGCTGCTGCTGCTGCTGCCGCTGGATGCACATTCCACGCACGGGCTGGCGTCGTCCCCGACCTCCAACCCCCCCCCCCCCCCCCCCCCCCCCCCCCGGACCCTCCTCCTCCTCATCAACCCCGCCCCCCCTCTGACCTTTTCCACACTTTTTCCGTCATTCCCACTTTTCCGTCATCCTCCAGTGCGCTCTCTCTCTCTCTCTCTCCCTCCCTCCCTCCCTCTCCGTCTCCCTTATATATGTATACCTTCTAATTGCATCCAGACAAGAAACGACGATGACTCCAGTCCGAAAATCTATTTTTAAGTTGTACCGGTGCCACGGGGACGTCGAGGCGCTCGCAAAAAGAAGGCGTGGGTGGGAGGGAGGGAGGGAGGGAGGGAGGGAGGTGGTACGGGTGTCGGGGTGGGAAACACTGAGTAAATGGGGGCAGCGGTCGAAAGAAAAGGTATTAATGAGCGAGGGAGGGAGTTTGGCGGGGGGACGAGTGACGCATTCACAACGATGGAAGTATTTTTAGCCGCCCCCCCCCAAGCCCCCCCCCGCCACCCCCCCCACCCCCTTCTGCTGTTGTTGCCCACGACGACCCAGCACAGAGTACGGAGCGGACCAGAACCCGCCCGCCGCCGCCACACAATGGACGCCTTCTCTGATGTTATTCCCTTTCTTTTCTTTTTTCCTTTCCTTTCCATTCTTTCTTCATTTCTTTCTTTCTTTCGCTGGCTTTCTCATTCCCTTATTTTCTCCCCCCCCCCCCCCTCCCCCCCCCCCCCCCCTCCTCCCCCTCACTTTCTCCCTCTCTCTTGTGAAGCAGTGATTTTATCTTGAAAGTTCCCCAACTTCATGCCAAGTGTGTGTGTGTGTGTGTGTGTGTGTGTGTGTGTGCATGTGTGCGGGTTAACAAAGACAGCGACTGTGGACAACAGCAATCAATCAGGCACACACAAACACACACACACACACACACACACACACACACACACACACACACACACACACACACACACACACACACACACACACACACCTCAACACACACACACACACACACACACACACCTCAACACACACACCCACACACACACACACTCAACACACACACACACACACACACACACAGATCCAGTGGTCTAGGGAAAGCTTTTCTCTCTTTTGGATGTTCCTGCGCGTCGTAAATCTGCCCGTTTTCTCTACTGTTCCCTCCTCCCTCTCTCTCTCCCTCCCTCTCTCCCTCTCTCCCTCCCTCCCTCTCTCCTCCCTCCCTCCTCCTCCTCCAACTCCTTTGTGGAATAATGGTCTTCGACCAAAGGTTGGCTTACCTTTTCGCCCTAGCGGTCTGAACTATATCTCAATGTGGTGGGATGTCCACCTGTAACTAAATGGCTACTCATACCATGTGGCATGTTTTGCGTGGAATGTAGCTGCCTTACACATGACACACATCATTCGTAGTGAGTAGATGGAAGATCACCTTCCTATGGCTCAGTCGTATGAGGAAATAAGTTAAGAAGAGCTTAAGACTACAGAGCGTGGTTAGTATGGCGCGGCTAGCTCCCGTGGCAACTGGGAAATGGTTATCTGTGTGACACTGTGATTGTGGCAAAATGTGTCATAGAAATGAATTAAACAATAACAAAGTATGAGATATTATTTATTAAATTAACCTAGAGCGGAGTAAATTTGCGTGTGTAGAATTAATGGTAACACTTTCAGGTAAATCTCATTGTCTCCTGTTCTATAGCTGGATACTCCACCATAAAATAACAGATTTAAATACAGTAATTAATACACTAGAGTAAATGTAAAGTCCTAGGAGAAGTATAACAATATAGGTAAGATAAGATATTCAGTCAGCAAAAAGATTATCCTGTTATCCTATGTTATCCTGTTATGAATATTCTGTTTTCAGAAAAACACAACAAACATTGACTGTCCAGTTAGCAAACGTGAACAAGATGACCCAGACCGACCGAGCCAGACATGGCTATTGAAATTAATTATGAGGCTGTGGCTGACGAATAAGTGTTCCCTCTGTAGCCACAATACTGAATATGAACATACATATTATGTATATGATTATTATTAATATTAACCCCTGAACGTAGTTAGTATGCAGCATGCTGGTGTCATTGAGTCACTGCAATTAGCCCACCCCACTTATTTCTTGTGGAAATTCAAGAGACTTTATTGCCATGTGTAGCAATTACAATGTAATTTTAGCTCTCGAATACTATAATAAAATTCATTAAGACTGTATATGATGCTGTTATTCCTGCTAAAAAATGTGTTGTCTTGACCTTATTTCTTTAACCTCAGGCTCTGTGACCGGCGGCACTTGCAAGGAGCTGGCCTCCCAGAAGGCCCTGGACGTGGTTCCTCGAGCTTCCCTCAAGGCCGAGTTTGTTGACATCATCAACGCCAATATCTAGACGGTGTGTGAGACGCCCAATTCCATTCAGAAGCGTATGGTTTCATGCCCTTTCCCTTAACCTTGACACGTGAGCTACGCCCATAATTGTCCATTTTTCAGGCTGTAAATAAAAGAACTTCGAATAGTTCTTACATATGCCCATCTTGTTTCCCTGTAACCTTTTCAGAACACCCGGGCCACGGAGGCTTCTGCCTGGTTAAGGGTGAATATTAGACCAAGTCCAGACGAGACGCCCAATTCCATTCAGAAGAACCGTAGTTTCATGCCCTGTTCCCTTAACCTCGACACGTAGAACCACCTTGTCCTCCTCACCCTTTATACTCAAGTAGTTGTGATGATGATGTAATTCCCTCTGTTCCTCTTTTTGGTTTTTGGTATTTTGTTGTTAAGAAAAGGGAAAAATCTGACATCACAGGAGGACTTTGATTTGATTGAATGACAATCCTGACGTATGTCATAAATGAGTCACATTTTCAGACATGTTGATAATAAGGGGAAGAGGGCCACGGCATGTATTGAAACATTGCACTTTGGACACAATGACACTACAGTCTGCATACCATGTTGAGAGGTTAAGACGAAAATAATATTCATATTATATATGTTCATATTTAAGTAGCTTTTCCTTTGGAAATACATTCCATACCTCTCTACCTCTATCTCCCCTCTACCTCTCTCTACCTCTTCTCTCTCTCTCTTCT
>PIJE02007507.1:0-12347 GCA_002895965.2 Coryphaenoides rupestris | reverse complement strand
ATACTTCGAACTGAGTGATAAACACACCTAGGTTAAAGTCGCCAGCCTGAATGAACACAGTTCTTGTCGCGTTCAATGGCGACCCCTAAAAAAAAACGGGTTGGAACGGGCAGTCTTTGTGTCCTGAACTAGTGGCTTTCAAACTATAGCAGTTTACTACGTCCGGTTGCACGACCAATACGTAAATAATGTCCAAACTAGTAACAACTTGGTCACGTGCAAGCTGAATGAACACAGTTCCTTGTCGCTTCAATGGGACCACAACCAGGTTGTAACGAATCAACAACAAGCTATGTTGTAAACGGAAGACCAGAGAGGACATGGATGGCACAGTTAGAGGTACAGAGGTACACGAACCAATCAGAACCGAGGTATCTTCCCCAGAAAGCACCAACCAATCATCCAATGGTATGGTATGGTACCATATTAGCTAACAAGCCAATCTTGTGAGCTAATGTTGGATTTACTGGAGGATCAGAAATACATTGCTTTTGTTTATGTTATTACTTTATTAATCATTGTGTTGTTGTTATTTGTGTGTGTGTGTGTGTGTGTGTGTGTGTGTGTGTGTGTGTGTGTGTGTGTGTGTGTGTGTGGTGTGTGTGTGTGTGTGTGTGTGGTGTGTGTGTGTGTGTGTTATGTGTGTGTGTGTGTGTGCATGTGTAGCAAATGCATTTAATCATTGTGTGACAGTATGAAGACAAACTGAATTGACAGGAACAACATAATTACCACCACATTCTCACAGGAAATGAGAGCGTGGCTAGCAGGTGTGACTTGGCAGGGGAGGGGGAAGGGTGGGGGGGAGTGGTGAGAGAGGAATAGGAGAGTCTGGTGTTGACAAACTCTCAGGGGGCCCTGAATGAGAGATATTCTGTCTGGCAGATTGGTAGCACATTTCTTTCTCCTCTGGCGCCAGACTGACACTAGAGCCCACAGCGGAGGAGCCAGCTAGCTCCACCATAAAGCCCACGGTGGAGGAACCAGCTCACTCCACCACAGAGCCCATAGTGGGGGAACCAGCTAGCTCCACCACAGAGCCCACAGTGGAGGAACCAGCTAGCTCCACCACAGAGCCCATAGTGGGGGAACCAGCTAGCTCCACCACAGAGCCCATCGTGGAGGAACCAGCTAGCTCCACCACAGAGCCCATGGTGGAACCAGCTAGCTCCACCACAGAGCCCATCGTGGAGGAACCAGCTAGCTCCACCACAGAGCCCATAGTGGGGGAACCAGCTAGCTCCACCACAGAGCCCATAGTGGGGGAACCAGCTAGCTCCACCACAGAGCCCATAGTGGGGGAACCAGCTAGGAACTTACAACTTAGCAACTCTACGGCTCCATCCCGACAAGAGCGCCTCATAGTGTGGGACCTCTTGGGCGGGGTGGAGGGCTACGGTCTAGCTCCACCACAGGGCCCATGGTGAAGGCATTACATGCTCTCGTAGCTCCTCACCGACCACTACGTAAGAACCCATTAAGTTTTCGGGAGGCGGGAACGCACATATAGCCTACTGAACCTAGTCATGCGACAGAGCGTACACTATCGTAGGTATGGGGACGTGGACAGCCACCAGCTACGCTTTCCCCTCACCAAGCTCAAGAGCGCATGGTTCCCGTATGGGAGGAGACAGCAGGCAACAAAGCATACATATACTAGTGTCCGCGCTCTCAACACATGAACAACCACAGACACGTAGACGGTCCTCATCCGAATAAGCGGACGATAATGGTTAAAGAATCGCCATATAAGGAAATAAAATAATAATAATAATAATAATAATAATAATAATAATAATAATAATAGGAACACCGCCTTGGTGTTCTACAACAATCCCAGTCGAAAGCTCCGAGCCTGCTGTCTGAAAGTGGGTCAATCAATATGACACACTACCTCTTTCTCTTCCAGGCTGCCCACCCCCCCACCACACACAGACACACACACACACACAGCCTACTGAGATACAACACAGATGGTCTGCTTTACGTTATACAAACCCGCACGTACACTCAATGTAGCGTACCTGAAAACAATTCCTTTACTTGGAAAGTCTCGGAATGTTCTGATGAATTTGGTAATTAGCTCCAACTTTGATTTTTCTTTACTCTCTGCCATCGTCCCGCGTGGCGCTTCCTGATCCTGACCCAAACAGCACGCGTGGAGCTACCTACGCATGCGCATGACACATCGGGGCCCCGTAATTCACTTTTTCTTGCGCTCGACTTAGTTCAAGCAGGGAGGGTATAAACACACCGGGGGGGTGAAGGGGGTGTAGGGGGGTGTGTGTGTGGTGGGTGGGGGGGGGGGGGGGTGAAGGGGGAGTGTGTGTGGGGGGGTGTAGGGGGAGTGTGTGTTGGGGGGGTGAAGGGGGAGTGTGTGGGGGGGGTGAAGGGGAGTGTGTAGGGAGTGTGTGGGGGGGGTGAAGGGGGGAGGGGTGAAGGGGGAGTGTGTAGGGGGGAGGGTTGTAGGGGGAGGGTGAAGGGGGTGTGGGGGGGTGAAGGGGGAGGGGTGTAGGGAGTGTGTATATTTATATGTATATTTATTTCTTTAAAAGTATACTTTAGAAACTCATATTTATACATTTGATTATTTGAATATACATACACGCGTACATATATATATATACATACATGCATACATATATATTTTATATATATACATACATCACATATATACCTTGAGCAGCACAGTATACATATGATAATACGCTAACACAAGATACATTATACATTATAATAAAAACAAATATAAAATAGAAATGTGAATGTTGACTCCAGAAGTGTTGATAGAATATTGAGTATTTTATGTACAAGTGAGTAAGTGAGTAAGGGCAGATCCACAAGTGAGGGAAGCAGTAGCAGAAATATGATAGACGGCATGTCAAAGCAGAAATATACAAAAGATAGTGAAACAGAAGCATATGTATCATATACTCTTTGTAAGTCGCTTTGGATAAAAGCGTCTGCCAAATGCCCTAAATGTAAATGTAAATGTATCCAGTATTTAATTAGCATTGGGAATTAGGCATACAGTGCTGCTTGAAAGTTTGTGAACCCTCCAGACATGGTCATTGTTTTTGTAAAAAAAAAAAGATACAAAATAACCTTATTAAATGTATATCACCAATTTGTAAAGCAGACTTTCCAAATAATGGACACAAAAAAAGTTTATGTATTTTCATTATTTATTCAACAAAAGTGGTTTATCTCACAACAACTGAAAATGTCACATGTGTAAAAGTATGTGAAGCCTTTTAGTGAGTAGCTTGTGGCACCTCCTTTTGCAGCCATTACTTCAACCTAACGTCTTCTGGCATCTGCTGTTGGGGATTTTTGCCCACTCCTCCTTGCAGAACTCAGCCAGTTGAGAGCGGTTGGAGGGACATCTTGCATGTACCGCCCTCTTCATGTCAAGCCACAACATTTCTATAGGATTGAGGTCCAATACAGAGTATGAATCCTTTCTTTTAAGCCATTCCTTGGTGCTATTGCTGGTATGCTTTGGGTCGTTGTCTTGTTGCAGAACCCATTTTTGTCCCAGCTTCAACTCCCTGACTGATGGCAGGAGATTCTGATCAAGAATTTGTTGATAGGGATGAAAATTCATGTTTCCCTGGAGAATATGGAGTCGTCCAGGTCTGGAGGCAGAAAAGCTGCCCCAGACCTTCACATTTCCACCACCATGCTTCACTATTGAGAGGAGGTTCTTTTCTTGGTATGCAGTGTTGGCTTTTCTCCAAACATGGCGGTTTTGATTGTGACCAAATAATTCTATCTTGGACTCATCTGTCCAGAGAATGTACTTCCAGAAGGCCTCTGGTTTATCCAAGTGTTCTCTGGCAAAGTTGAAATGGGCAGCTTTGTTCTTTCTTGAGAGCAGAGGCTTCTATCTAGCAACCCTCCCATGAATGTCATGTCTATTTCATTTTCGTCTGATTGTAGACATGTCTATGTAACGGGTGTGCCTGTACTATACAGTTTATCTCGACGCACATCCGTTAACCGGACCGCGTGATCTGCGTTGTGTTCTGTGTTGCGCTGGTTGAATGAAAGCCTGGACCCCAAACAGTTGCTGGTTGCTCTTTTAATGTACTGTCTGGACAATGGCTGTGTCCCTCTGTACAGAATAAAGAAAATTACTTAACATACAGTCCACACACGTGGGTCATCAATCCCTGTTAGCAAACAAAACACGGAGAACACTGTAGCTAGCACTGGGAGACACGTGTCGACAATAAACTTATAAAGACTGAATTTACACAGTTTACATCCAAACGACACAAACTGCATGTTTAACATATCAAGACTAACATTTATAATTTCCTTAATTCTACATTTGCATCAACTACAATCAAAATAAATGTAAAACTATGACCAGGAAAATAAAACTACTCTCAGACAGCAAGACGCAGACTGAGAGTAGAGCAGCCCTGACGTCAAAAACAACTTGATTTCTTAAAGCGACAGTACAGGTTTTACAAATGAAGCTCAAACAGGCCACAACTCAAACACACATACTAAAACACACATTGAATATAAAGAAAACAAAAGTTCTAAAACATTAAATCAGGATTTGGTGAAGTTACCAACCAACTTGGTTACATCTACATAGACCACTTCTGGGCAGAGCTGCGGTCATGTTGAATGCCCTCCATTTGTAAATGGATGGATGGAGCTGGAATCTTTTGGAGGTCTTATTACTTTCCCCAGACTGATGGGCTGTCAGTACCTTCTTCCTGATGTCCTCGGATATCTCCTTTCCTCTCAGCATTGTTGATCTGTGTAGGTACACCTTGGCACTACAGTGCTTTGGTTGGTTTCCTCTCTCTTTTAATCTGTGTTGCCCAACCCTTTCCCTACTGTAATGGAAAATGTCCATAGGGCCTCTCCGAGGGCATAATGTTCCTTGAATAGGTTGTCTACACAACCTATTCAACCCTTAGCTTTGCATAACATAAAGGCGACTCCCTCCAGTCATGAAGATAAGCAGCTCGGGCGGGAGTTGGTTGACTGTAAATATTCCTACAGGGGACAGGAATCACTGATGGTTATCACAAGAAGCATCGTCTTGTCTATGCTTGAAACTCTTTGTGTTGTGATCGAAGGAATTCGGTCCCAGGAACCCCTGGGGGTGAAAATTGTCCTTAAAAGGGACAAATTTACTTCAGTTTGGTACTCACTCTGCTAGAGAGGAGTCTGGTGAATGCATTCATTAAAATACTCTTAATTTCTACAAGTATTGTGTTTACTTCAGTTTGGAGATCTCACGTGCCCTAGATGCAATTATTGAATTGCCACGACAATTTGGGGGCTCATCCGGGATTTTTAACTTGAGAGTCTTTTCAGTCTAGTCTCCCAGGTGAACCGTGCACGGCCGGTGACTTGTGTCCCTGGAGCTCTACCTCCTGCCAGTGACTGTAATAGGCATACTGGAGTGAGACGAGCGCGCCTGGGAGAGAGACTGAGGATATCTCAATAAGAAATCCTGAGGGAAAAAGAACACGGCAGGTGAGATCAATACTTGTGTAAATTAAGGTTCGCTATTTCTAGGAAAAATTGTTTGTGGATTAGAATTGGTTAAAATAATTTGATGGGAATGTAAAAAGGCTGACCAGGGCCGGACAAGTACAAGGTACTGTGGCAGCCGGAGGCAAGTGCCCCATGGAGAGGTGATGAATGGACGTTATTGCCGATGGCCGACAGAGGCCGCTCGCGTCTATCTCGAGGAGGAATGACGTCAGCGGAGAATCAGCCGCACCCGCGGAAAGGGGACAGGTGCGGCTGATTAATGCAATCAGGAATAAAGGATAAAAAGGACTGCATGATATCCGAAGGGGAGGAGTAGCGCTGAGGCGAAACTGGAGGTGCGTGCTGTGTGCAGAGGGAGGAGAGAAGAGTTGGCTGTGTGCCCGTGGACTTATGAGACCCCCGCTTCGTGCTTGACCCCCGCCTGTCTGACAACCCGCATCCAAGCCCCACCCTGGACTGTACGAGAATCTGCCTACGTGTACGACCCCTGCCCACAGGACAATCAGCCGCGACGATTCTCGAGGATTACGGACTGGCCACTAATAATCCATATCTCTCATGCACCTGGTAATATAATAAATGAGTTAACTCAACGATATTATATTCGTGTGGACAGTGAACTTATTATACTCAGTCGTGTGACCATTCCCATTCCCTGGAAGAGTGTCACAGTACAAAGACTCGCTATTATTCGCTAAAGGACCGACGGGTTTATTAATAGTTTTGGAAACATTAATCGAATAAAGATAGGGTATCCCGTAGGTTACTAGGATCGAGGTAACAGTACGGTAAAGCGGGCGGGATCCGAGAATGGAACAAGAATGAACCGTACCGAGATTGAGGTACTGCGAGGCTTTGATAACTAATAGAAGATAACTAATATATTGTAGCGGCCAGGGGGGGGGGCGTGGCCACCATACAGCCGCTAGATGACGTAAAGGGCCCCGAGGGATTATGGGAAGTTTTGTGTGTGTCACGTGTTGTGGCCATGCGGTTGAGTTACTGCAGGAGTTCGAGTGATGCAAGTGGTTCTCTGTTCTTGGTATAATAAAAGGTTAAGCGCTCAAAGAGGAAAAAAAATAATTATAATAGGAGGGGAATAATAAGAATAATAGTAATATGAATAAATAATACAATTATTAATGATAAGAATAATAATTAGTAGGGTGCCCGGATCTAAAATGGGAAATAAGAATTTGGTAATAACCGGGGCTGCAAAGGTAATGTTGGAGAAACATGGTGAAATGGCACTAGAATGGTTACAATATTGGAGGAAAAGGGGTTTTCCAGAAATGGGGAGTTTATGTTTGGAGAAATTGAATGAATTAGAGGATGTGTTATTAGAGTCGGAAAAGAAAAAGAAAATATGAAAACGTGTTGGTATGTGTAACTCAAATGTCCGCTGCCTCTCTATAACCCTTGGACTCTGCGTTGTGTTTAATGTTGGTGTGATGGGTAGAGAAGGACCACGGGACACAGTTGTTCGGGATTGTGGAAGACGCTTGGCAATTTATTCCCCAACAGTTGAATTTCCTCAATAGTTGCCTTGTATCCTTGTATCTTGTATCCATTGTGGTAAAACATGAAACAAGATAAGAATTAGAAAACACTCTTTGACCAAACAAAATGTAGAAATAAATACATATAACCATAAACTATATAATTAAATAAACATTCTCTTTCAAATAAAAGAAGAAAAGGACGAAAACATTAAATTAAGCAGTAGACAAAAATCATATCGTATAAGATCATATAAGACGCAAACACACACATCTCATATAACACTCAACAGGTAAACGAACATTCCATACAACATATTGACCAAACAAACTGAACGGATGGGTGGTTTAAACTTATATTTTAAATAGATTGTGCAAGATAACTAAAACACCGCTCACCTTGTATCCATTGTGGTAAAACATGAAACAAGATGGCGCACGCACGAACTACGTTGGCGCACAAGGGACCCAATATTCAAATCTCGGTAAACAGCGCCACATGGTGGCCTGTCTAATTAACAACCTTACATATGCATTTCATTTGTGGAAAAAAGAGGGTGAGTTGAGAGGAAAATTCTGATGAGGGACAAGCGAGTGTAGAGAGTGTAGGGAACTTTAATCTGTCTGTCACCCGTACTACAGATCTGGACTTGGACCGGACTGCCCCACGCCTGCGAATGCTCCGCTGTCCGCCACCACCACCTGCCTACGCAGCAGCAGCAGCAGCAGCAGGCCCCAGCATGTATCCAGACCTGAAGGAAGACAAACCCGCCCAGGGGATGATCACCCGCAGCCAAACGCGGACCCGGCGATCGGTCCAGCTGGCTTACGCACCAACCAAAGCACCAGCGGCCGCAGGTCTATGGGGGGCTCAGACGGACACAGAAATTAAAGACGGAGAAGATGGACAGTTCCCCGTGATTCAAGTTCTGAACCCGCAGGACGGCAGCCCAGCAGCCCAGCAGCGAATGTCTGCTGGACCCGTCCGTTGCGGGGGGGAATCGCTCGCCACGGCGATCACTGAAATGGTCCAGCAACACGAACTATCCATCACAGAAGTGGGTCAAGTCTGTGTGAGCCGACTAGGTTTGCGATGAGGTCGCATGCAGAGCGACAGGCCTGCAAGAGACCAGACTCCGTACGAGGCGCCATCGAGACGCTCTGGACGCGGGGGATGAAAGTTTATCGGCGTTTGTAAAGAGACATTGTGTTGACAGGCGTACCGCCAGACTCACTGTAGTGAGTCACGCCAGCCACGCAGGAGATCTTAGAGAAAAACAGATGAACAAGAAGAGACAGAGGAGAGAAGCGGGAGATACAAAGCTTCAATTCACCAACTAGAAGCGCTGACAAACCCTGCGTCTACCCGCCAATACAGAAATAAAAAAAATAAAAACGCGGGACACTCAGGTCGAGGACTTGGGAACCCAGAGAGCTGCTGTGGAGCTGAATACCCGAGGGGCGGAGGTGGACGGATGCATTTGCATGGAGGTGTGGGGGAGCTGGTCCGGTCCAAGAAGGTCGTATGAGCACTGACCACACACACACCACACACACAACACAAACAAAATGGAAAATAGGGATGAGATCTAATGTGTAGATTAGGACTGAGAGTTATTTACACTGACAGGCCTCACGATCACCTCCGATGCAAGCCCGGCGAGATGCGCACCAGAGTGTTCTTATACGTGGGACTTGTTGATAGAGAGATCAGAGGAACAGCTGACATACTGATAACAGATACACATCACTGCATGCAGGGTCAGTCAGAGGTACAATATATGTCCACAAATGATTTGCATATAACTGCCAGAATATCTTATGAGGGGCGGTTACCAGAATTTGAAGAATTATGGTTTAATGAGGCAATACAACGCCAATGTTAAAAGGAGAAAGTTTGCTTTGGTATGAGAAATTTAGCATGTTAAAAAGTGTCCTCCAGTGAGGAAGTTGAAAGGTTTTATGGGGTTGCTGGTGCAGAACCACATGGGTCCCTAGCAAAAACCCCCGACACGACATGGTCCGAACTGGGGTCATGGGTGTCAAGGGGGGGGGGACACATGTGATTGGAGAGCAGATGGCCCAGAGTGACAATACACCAAATGGGCAACAGTAGGGAGGAGTTGATGCTCCCACAGATGACGTTGGAGGACCACGATTGGCTGGGGTCCCGTCCAGCCTGTGGGCTCAAAATAAATATGATGTGGGTCGCATAAAAGGTGTGGAGCCCCGAGTGGTATCTCCCAAATCTGCTTACAGGCCCAGACAACCCCAGTACAGGTTACGCCAAGAGGCAATTGATGGTATCATACCTGTGTTCAACTCATTGTTGGAAGCCGGTGTGATAGTTCCGTGTCCGAATTCACCATGTAGTACCCCAATATTCCCTGTGAAAAAGGCACCCATTGCAGGACAAACTCATGGTTTGGTTTGTCCAAAATTTTAATAAAAGGTAAATGATGCAATACATCCAAGAACACCCATTGTTCCAGATCCGCACACCCCATTAACACAGGTACCTGAGAATTACAAATGGTTTACAGTCGACTTAGCAAACGCGTTCTTTAGCATACCGGTGGATCCAGCAAACTGAAATTGGTTTGCTTTTTAAATTTATGGGAAATCATATACGTGGACTAGAATGCCACAGGATTATTGTGAATCACTAACTATATTTTCTGCAGAGCTGCATTACAATTTGGCTCATCTAATCCTCCCGAAGGGGGGGGAGCACACTAATTTAGTATAGAGATGACCTCCTGGTGTGTTCTCCAGACCCCACGAGGTTTAAACAGGACACCAATTATGTTGTTACGGTATTAGCGCCAAGCACAGGGCCAGTCTTAACTAATACAGGTTTAACACAAAAAGTACCAATTCCCTGAGCCACATTCCCATCACCAGGTTGGCAGATCCTTAGCGAGGAGAAGAATAAATCCAAATCAAAACTATTACAAGAAACGACATGAAGGATCTTGGGAATGACGGCAGCTACTGCAGGACAGTGGATACCACGATTATGCAAATTTAGTACAGCCACTCCAGACATCACACATGGCCGACGACTTGACTCCGACTGACTCCGTGACTGGACACCAGCAGCAGATGGCTTTTGTGTTTTCGTCATATGACTTAAATCGATAAACCTTATGACCCTGACTACTTCAGGTCGACCAGACCATACCACCCTTCACACAGACAGTGGGGCAACGAAGGTATATGATACTACTACAGAGCAGATGGGGCAAGTTTGCTCCTATATGCTATTTTCATCCAAGCTAACCCACAGGGCGCTTTTCCACATGTTGAAGGCAGTGCGCCGCACATGCGGTGCCGCCAGTAGGAGCTGGGGTTAATTGCCATTAACCTTTGCTTGGTACCCACAAGGTTTATTATCTATGCTAACCTCAGAGACATCACACCTACCAGTTATCACGATTCCTGGTATGATCACATTGTTGCTGTCTATGTCTAACGTCTGTGTTGCAGAGGTGTACAGTGTTGAACCCGGCTTACCCCCCCTTTGCTGCCTGACTCCCCCGAAGATGGGGAGCCACACGACTGTGTGGCCACCATTACATTGACTATGCCACACCACGTGCTGGATCCTACAGCTACACCACTCTACCGGGGACCCATGGTTTATGTTGATGGTTAGCCGAAAGGAGCCAACAACAGGACGTACGAAGTAGGCTATGCCATTGCCAACGCAGACTGCGTGGTGGATCGCTAGCTACTCCTACACCTCATCAGCCACAAGCAGCTGAACTTTTGCCCCTAACCAGAGCATGCATACTATCGGGGAAACGACTTACCATCTATACAGACAGTATGCTTTTGGAGTCATTCATGATTCAGCGACCTTGTGAGATGCGAGGTTCCTTCAATCCACAGGAACGGAATTAATCTATGACAATTGCGTGCTAACCTGCAGATGTTAATACTTTACTGCTTGCCATCTCTGTATTCGATGTGCAAGCGCACACAGGGGCCAAGGACTGTTCTAGAGGGAAGCGATACACCTGAAGGCTAAAGCAGCTGCCACAAGCCCACTCGGATCCCACCATGCAGATGGCACAACTAACACCTCGCGTCAACGATTCACGATTGTTTGAAAGCTCCAGCACCAGGCCATGCCCGGCAGACGCTGAGTTGTGAATCAGCTGGTGCAGCAGTATACGCAAGGATTGTGGTATGGCCAAATCACGCCCATGCTTACCTAAATGTTCTTGATTTCCATATCTACGCTATTCATGCACATGAGACAGATCATGTGCTCAATAGGGCGGGAATGGTAGAGCATCAATCGGCATGGTACACACAAGATTTTAAATTATGCACAAAAAAAGAAAATGTTTGTGCCAAATATGTGAGGGAAAGAATATTGTTTAGTTAATGGTTAGACATTTGTCCAATGCGATTGAATACCTTTCCCGCAGGGCAGGCTGACTTTGCAGCGTTGCTTAAGCCTTCATCACAGAAATCATTCCGAGATGGGGAAACAGAGCAAGTAGGACTGTCCCCCTATGAGGTCTTGATGGGCAACCCCAATGCCAATGGGGACAGGTGCATCACACGGACCACTAATATGACACAGAACATCCATCACAGCTGATTAAATTAATACACATGGCGCCGTACGTGATGGCTGCTGCTGTTGCGAGCTCTCGCTAATGCCGACAGTTTTTTTATTTATTCTTTTTAATTTGACTAATCTTTGCACAAGAAGTTCAGTAGCAACGTTCACTTACGCAGTTGATACAACTTCTGGAGATATTAACGACAAGCTGCTCACCGCCTACCGAGTTTTTTCAAGGTCTTTTCACTTCGGACGTTCCCGCCGGATCCGGCTGGTTTATTTCTTCCGTCCATTTTAGGCAGCGCATTTGCAGCCGCAGGCGTCGCCGACGAAGAGGCAAGCGAGCCGCGTGTGTTTGTGTCAGCGTGAGACAGTTTCGTGCCATTCGTTTCCTCCATAACCCACCATTTTTTGCTTGGCTTAATGACAGTGCTTCGGACAATAAGTATCGTGAGCTACAGCTGTTAATCCAATGCCACGGGGAAACAAAGGAGAACGCATGTCAGCTGCCGACGGAGACATGGCAGTGTTCGGAGGGCGTGCCGACTTCACCATCGAAGCGAACACGATGTGTCGCTGCCACCCCGCGCGGACCAGACACAAAGGCTCTCTCCGCCGTAAATCGTGAGGGGTAGGTCTCAGGTAAATGTAGAGTCGGTACAACCAAAGTGCATGTTCAGCCCTCAAGGTCCTTCCCCGGACTGGAGTACCGTGTGGATGCGGAGTGGGGCCAACCCTGC